>JAZHYW010005822.1:0-222769 GCA_037355805.1 Ixodes ricinus
CAAACGACAATCGTCAAAAACCAATCGTCCTTCCTCGCTCCTTCGGGAATTTATTTCTTTAAAATTAAGCATGCCAGTACATTGAAATAAACGGCATTGTCTATCGTAAGGAACGCGGCACTGCATGTACAAATTCGAGAGAAAAAAATTACGAATGTACCTCACTACTTGAATTCAAATGAAACCATCCGCTGGTCTTTCGAAGTTCGACGAACTTCGAACGTTTACCGTAAAGTTCGAAGTTCATCGAACTTTTGACTTTCCAGAATTCGAAAGTTCGAAACTTTTCGAGTTTTCTAGATAAATAAGTTTTAAAGTTCGAATATTATCGGATTCCTTAGCGTTGGAAGGTCAAAAGTTCGAAAAGCTTCGATCTTTTAGTGGAAGAAGATCGAAAGTTCAAACATCATCGAATGTTTTGGACAATCAAGGTCGAAAGTTCGACAAGCGTTGAATTTTCCAGCATAATAAGTTCGAAAGTTCGTAAAATATTGATTTTTTAGCGCAGTAAGTTCGAAGGTTTGAAAAACATTGCATTTCTGAACGTGCGAAGTTCGAAATTTAGAAAAGCGTCGAACTTCTTAATTAAACACTTCGAAAATTCGACTTTCGTCGAATTTTACTACATAGAAAGTTCAAAAATTCGAAACCTTTTGAACCTTTCGAACCGCTTGATTCGATCATCAAACCTTCAGCTAGAAAAGAGTTCGCGGCATCCCAAATTATAACCTCCTTGGCTCGGGCCGCTCGAAAAAGGGGCCGAGCATTCGGCTGGCGCGCTGTTCCTCTAGCTCGCATTTGGAGGCGCTCCCGTATCTCCCAGATGCAACTCAGAGGATTGAGCGCTGAAGAACGACCAGTCAGATATACAATTAGTCTCAATGCAGCCATTTTTACACAGAGCACTGAGATAACCAAACACTGCAATCTAAGGATGCAGCTTGGTTATGAATGATTCGAGCTCCTAAACGTTGTGACGGAGTGTATTCCCGACTTATTCGGTGCTGTGCGTGCGGGCACGTGGGTGTGTGTGTGTGTGTCCCACCGTGGCGTTCGCGCCAGATTACGAAGAATCCTCACCTCACGGCCAAGGGCAAAAGAAAAGAAAAAAGAGGAGGGACGGTAAAAGGGGTTAGCCATTGCAAGCCTTCGGACGAGGAAAGTGTTTTGTAGCTGTCTGTGTCGCGCACTCAAGCCGTGTTGATATAAAACCACATGTGCCGGAACTAGTGCTGGGTACTGTATTTCCTCGACGTCGGACCCCGACGACGGTGTGTGGCAGCTCCTAACTAGAGTCTTCACAACGTTACGAATTCTAGTATACCCGACATCAGCATCTGAATCGCTTTTTCTACCTGGTCGTTTGCCAAGCTCCTGCCGTGTATTTAGGGTGCTTCATTTTCGAGTTTTACATTATTAAAATATCAAGCAGTAAAACTCGGGCGCTTTTTTCCAAGCTGGTAATCGGAAAAGATCAAGGTTTTCAATCCATTACTTTGAAATTCATGGTTTTCAAGTTGTGTTTATAAAAATATAATCATAATTAACAATAGTGAGCATTAACCGGTTTCAATACAGGATTTCTGTTTTACGATCAAGTATTTAAAGTCCACAACATAGCACTGGGAACAGTGGTATATTTTGAATATAGTACGGAAACGAACTATCTGCTTTTCCCTTTAAAAATAAAGCTGTGAGAATAATTTCTCATCCGTCTCTCTTTGTTTTGTTTTTCTTTGCGCAGGTTGAAACAGAAATAAAAGTAGTTCGAATGCACCTAAAAGCGAAATTTTGGTACTCGAGCTAAGTAACTGCAGTTCACTGAAGTTCACAGAATCTAGGTTTGTTTCCGAGATCTGGAGCTAGCACACGTGTTCAACACTTGCCTAGAAAATAATTTCGAAGCTAAGTACTATGGAAACTGATTAAATTCAACCTCGCAGTTCATGAAAAAGCTAGACTTAACCCGGTTTCCAAGAAACGTGATCGGTGTGTAAATACCGGGAAATGTTTTTTATCCGAAAACGAAGGACCCTACGTCTATCGCAGTCACAGGCTCTCCGAGTACATTGTGGCAATGTAAACGCAGAAGCACACCTTACATTGTAGAGACAACTGTGTACAGATAAGATCGAGCAGTTCCGCATGACGGCTGCACGCACATTACGGCCATTGGAATTTATCGAATTTTCGACCTGCACCAATTTCAGCTAAGTTTGTGTTCAGTCATATTAGAGTAAAAAGATCGAACATAATAAAGGGAGAAAAATAACAAGTTAAAACACCTTCTCCGGGGGTGGTTTTCGATGACCCTGGTAGCCTCTTCTGCCATGATCTCGGTGTAATACTGGCCATCATATTCCCGGCCCTCTGATAGACCTTGTCTGAAATCGAGCCCTGAGTGTCTCCACTGTAAGAATAAGAATATTCCAAAGAAAAAAAGGATCACGAGTTATTCAGTGTTCATTGCTAATTTTAGTTCACTCCTCTTTCCATATTGATTTTTTATAAAGCCTATTGACAAAAAAGGCAGCCTTATGAAGTGTTTACAACAGATATAAAATACTTACCCTAGCACTGCATTAAAATAAAAAGGGACGAACACAAACACAAAGCCTTGTCAAGTTGTCTGTGTGTTTATATACCTTTGTAGTTTACGAGTCTTGATCTAACATACTGAGCTCTGAAACCAAAGTGGTAGATCTACCTCACCCCTGTTCTTGGAATCTATTCAGCATTCCAGAAATAATATTTATCTCCGACCATCCGCTTTTAATATTTTGCATGCGCTTCTCAGGGCCACCATGAGCATAATGTTTGATTTCGTAAATATGAGGTTGCATAGTTGCATAAAGCATGATTGGTATCAAGTTTGTTGCATTGTGCTAATTAAGAACACATTGGTATCAAAAAGCTTCCCAACTCGTTATATGCAATCACACTATGGGTTTTAAGACGAGAGCCTTACTTGTCTCATTACGCGAAAAGGAGGCGGCGTTGTCCCCGAAAGATGGCCATAAAAATACGCCATCAAGCACTCGCCGCTCAAGGTCAAAGCGGACGCGCCTGAGCAAAGCCTTCTCTATACTGACAAAACCTGGCAAATAGCCACGAGAAGCGGCCGCCGAAATTGAAAAGGTAGAGCGGCAGACAATGGATGAGAGGAGAGCCACGTGACGGACGCCCCACTGTGGCGAGCCGCCGAAACACACTTCTCCCGAGCGATGGAATATCCGCTCGGGCTCCTTGCGTTTCCTCGCGCTACCGCTTCTTTTCTCGTCGGGTTTAAAAAAACATGTTTTGGGTCCTCGCCGCTGCAAAAGCTGTGCGCTGAATACCAGGTTCCCTGAAAAAAATGTGCTACCAGATCCGCGAGCTCCAAATCTGCGACCGGGCACTCTATGGCTCCGTCGTCGAACTTCCGGGCTTTGCGAGTATAGAGGAGGCTATTGCCTGAGGAATAATACGCAAAGAAAAGCACAACAACGCAGATGCATCATCACGGAAGCCGTGGAGCCGGGGTTGCGCCGCTACAGCGCAGTTGGGGAGCGTGATGTCATTGCCGGAGCGACGCGTGAAAAACGAAGACGTGGCGTGCAGCTTGTAGGAATACGCTGCGTCTAGGAATGCTTTACCATTCCTACACGTAAGCACTCTTAAGTGTCTTCCTTGTAATTATTGTTTTATTGGCCGCAATGTTTCTCAGAATGGCCAACTCTGGAGGTAATACAACGGTCACAGGAATTTGTCATCGTTGGAACGCCTTCTGAACGCCCCTTTCAGGCTAATCCTCGATACTTCTTAACCTCCTAGATTGTGCCGCACCTCCACCCCTTGAGTTTCATTTTCATTTTAGGGAATGCTAAAAATTTACAGATGGTCAAATTGGGAGTAAACGGAGGATGATAACGGCAAGGAATGTTTCTTCGGACCAGAAACTGGTGCACTCTTATCGGCTTGTAGACTGAAGTATCGTCATAGTTAACTATCTGGTTTCCACCAGCCACTACCTCTGGTAATTTAAGCCTCACTCTTTTCCGCAGACGTTTTAGCACACCATTGTAATCATCTGCATTGACTTTTTTTTGCTTACATGGAGTAAGAGTTGGTCGTCGCAGTGCGGTATTGCGTTTTATTAAAATAATCAGAGTTGCCAGTTCGGGAACCTTTGCTGCCACCTCGAAGATAGCCGGTAGCAATCATACGGAGACACGCCGCCCTATATTATTAAATCTTACGTGAGAGTAGTAGTCTACAAAGTCACCCCAGGAGCCAATGTGCTTTTTGAAGCCTCTCATTGTCGGGGTGTATTCCTTCTTGTAGAATCCCAGATGCCACTGCAAATATTCGATCATTGTGGCTTATGTGCAAAAGGCTTCAGACACCGGAGACAAAAATCGTCTACCTTTCCTAGCATCTGAGAGACGTATCCCAGATCGCCAAGCCATTGAGGTAAAAGCTTAAACTTCAAGGGCAGCCCACGGGGTTCCATCTGAAGGATGACGAAGTGTTGCATACCTGAATTCCATTCAGCAAAACAAATATACAAATATTAGTCAGTTTTATCAGAGAAAATGAAATAACTAATAAAAAACAAATTCGTATTATTGGTTCAATAATACCTTTCACATATCTTTGCAGCAAGAATTTACATTGCCAGAGGGAAAAAATAATTCCTTGTTTCCAAAGTGTTATGATTATTCACCAAATATATAAAATTGCGTATAAGCTCGCACTAACCAAGTTCAGGATGCTAAGCAACGGTTCTCAAAATATTTAAAAGTATTTTCTTCCCTTAAAATTAAAGCAAAATGATATAGCCGGGTGTTCATATAAGGGGGTTTTCATGAATTAGAGATACTGTAGATACTAAAATAATTGTAGAGTTCAGGTCGGTGTGAACACCAACGAAACAATGTTCCAGAAGCCACAAAATTGTGAAGTGTATTGACTTCCAGTGTTGTGAATTCCCGTTAGCTGGTATGCTGGAACACAACCACAACCCTGTTAACTACTTCATCGTCTTATGTAGTCGACAATTCAACGACGCTCATTTGCTGTACGCCGAACTGGAGTTTTGGGGTGCATTATACGAAAAAAGGGTGTAATAGTATAACCCTCTTTTTTGAAAGCGTATAACTCACCTATACAAACCGTAACATTAAATATTCTACCTACAAAAAAAAAACTTCGAATATTATTTTTATGGTTAGACCTAAAAAAAACAGTCCGTTCTGCGGCATTGAGCATAATGTTTCACCATGCTCAGTTTCATAGCTCACACTACTTGTTTTAGGTCTAAACATATCTCTAGTCCCGCCATTCGCCGAACTCTCCCTGTCTTGCCTGTCTTGTCGGTTTGTCTTAAATGTTCCTCTTTCCTTATCGTAAATCTCCCCATAGGTTGCAGTGATTGACTCACCCACGTGCTCTACGGGAAAGGAGGCGCTCCAGACTTGTTAGAGTGCACAGCCATGGCTACACCCTTTTTAAGCACTCTAATTATATTAAAATGAACTGTTGGGCTAGTTGGTTTTGCATAATTACAATGTAGCGCAAGGACAACACAGGAAGGAGACAGAGATAGGAAAGAACGCTACTCACAACAAGGTATTTACTGTATGTATCGTGAAAGAGGTGAACGAAGTGACTAGTGCGATGAAAATCTACCCTAGTGGTCGTGAAAGAGGCGAACGAAGTAACAAATGCGATGAAACTCAGAAAAAAGGAAGAAGACACTTCGATCTACAGTGACGATCGACTTAAATTACCCCTCTAAGAAAGAAGAAAAAATAAGCAAAAAAAAGAAGAAGAGAAAAATGGTTGAAAAATATTATTAGTTACCCGCTAGATTTAAGAAAAATTGCCAAGATATTGCTGCTCTTTTTGAGACAGTGTGACAGAGGGCGGACTTATGCACTTGGTTTCGTGAGGCATGATAGTCTTTCCCTCTTGTTGGGATGGCGCTTGAGGACTCTAGTTTGACTGAACACAGGGGTGCAGGCACAGTCTCTGACATGGATGGCGAGATTCGCTGATGGAGATGACTGAAGAGCCAAGGCATGCTCTCGTAATCGAACGTTGACACAGCGGCCTGTTTGTCCGACGTACACACTTCCACAGGAGCACGGAATTTCATAGACCACATTGACGTCGCAATTTACGTACTTATGTTTATGATGGTGTTTTTATGTGTGGTTTCTTTGTTCAGCTGGCCCATCGTAAGTACGAGTTCGTTGCGGGTTGTTGATTTTCGGACAAAGCCTCTTAAGTTTATGCGGGGCTGAGAGTACCACGTGTATGTCATATCTTGAAGCTATCCGTTTCAAGTTATGCGATATTTTGTGGATATAAGGAACCACTGCTGGCCGTGTTCTTCTCTCAGCACTTCTTGTTCTTCTTTCATTGGGAGTTGCCAAACTCTCTCCAACATCAAACAACCGGGAATTGGGATATCCTGACTCTTGTAGTCTTAGAACCTGTGAATCAAAGCTCTTCTTGGCTGCATGTTCGCAGGACTTTTGCAAGACGGCTTTTAGACAGATCTGCACAATTCCTCTTTTTATGATTTTTGAATGGGCCGAATCAGACTGAAGAAGTCGTTTTTTAGACCGTGGTGAGTAAGTCCAACACGTATGGTTCTCTCCAAAAAGAAGTTGTGGGTCCAGGAATTGAAGTTTACTGTCGGTTGGTAGTTCATATGTTAATTTCAATCCCTTGGCCTGTTTACAGAAATTAGGGTGGATGGTGTTCACTCTCCCTGACTGAAGTTGGGCAGGTCTTTTATGCAGAAGTACCAGGTAATCATCCACATATCTAAAGACACATGCCACCAGGTTGTTGGGAAGGCTCTGGGATATGTCACGGTCACACTGGGAAAGGAAAATGTCACACAGTACGGGGGCAACACAGGATCCTATGCAAATGCCTTGCTTTTGTATATAGGAATGGTTGTTGAACATGACAACGGTGGATGTAAGGTAAAATTTCAGGAGCTCCAGGAAGGACACTACTGGTAACCCATATTGGTTTTGAAAGGCCACGTTGCCATTAACCTCGATGCAAGCGCCTACCGCCTCAAACATACCCTTATGTGGTACAGAGCAGAATAGGTCCTCCACGTTAGAGAAAGTCCGAACTTTACTTTCAACGCATCTTGTGTTAGATATTGAATTACTGCCTCTGAGTTGGTAAATAAGAAATGGTCGTTCAAGTTAAGGGTGCTCAGGTTACGTAACAAAAAACGAGACATAGCTCCCTGCCACCAACCCTTTTCAGTAACTATCACGCGAAAAGGGCAACCCTCCTTTTGTGTTTTAGCAGTGAAGAACATTTGCAATTGGTCATTTTTGGCAGGTGTGATCTGCTTCCTCAACTGATCTAAGTCCATTCTACTAACTGGAGTGTCTTTGCCTTCACCGTTTTGGCCTTACATCCCTTCAAGCAGTTAAAATTCTTATGACTAGCCTTTTGTGCTTTTTCAAGGTACACATCTTTGGATGACGCGACAAATCCTCCTTCCTTGTCGGAAATGAGTAGATATAAATCATTTTGTCGAAAACAATTAACAATGTGGGAAACATGAAAGCTCCTAGTGCTTGGTGATCCTGTTTTCAGTAGTGCGCGTCCATGCAGTCCTCAATGCACCTAGACCTGTCATCTTCTTTGGCCTTGGCAGCAATGTCTTGGATGTTTGCTACCACGTTTTCACCTCGCTGTTTTGGTTCTGTGCAAAATTTCGGACCGTGCTCGAGGACTGAACGTATGCCTTCCGGAAGAGCTGCATCCCCTAGTAGAGAGACAGACTCGCCTTTCCACGGTGTCCCGGGTGCACGGAGACTTTCCAGATGAGGAACGTAGGTCCCCCAAAGGAACTCCGTTATCTGGCTTGCTGCGGTCAAGAATGACCTATACCGCGGGCTACGACCAAGATGGGGGTTGTCACAGCCGGCAAGGACACTGAGACAGGACCTATAGAACCGGACCTGTCGCCACAGGTCAGAGCGAAGAATCCTGCAGATCCTCTTTGCATGTCGCATGGATGGACTTGCGTAGCCGAACAAAGCACATACTTCTTGTGGCTCACAAAGAGCAGCAATATCTAGACATTTTTCTTAAACCTAGCGGGTAATTAACTGATAATATTTTGCAACCATTTTTTCTTTTCTTCTTCTCGTTTTTTTCTTATTTTTCTTCTTTTTAGAGGGGTAATTTAAGTCGATCATCAGTGTAGATCGAAGTGTCTTTTTCCTTTTTTCTGAGTTTCATAGCATTTGTCACTTCGTTCGCCTCTTTCACGACCATTAGTGTAGATTTTCATCGCACTAGTCACTTCGTTTACCTCTTTCACGATACATACAGTAAATACCTAGTTGTGAGTAGCGTTCTTTCCTATCTCTGTCTCCTTCCTGTGTTGTCTTTGCGCTACATTGTGATTATGCAAAACCAACTAGCCCAACAGCTCATTTTAATAAAATTAGAGTGCTTAAAGGGTGTAGCCATAGCTCTGTACTCTAACAAGTCTGGAGCGCCTCCTTTCCCGTAGAGCACGTGGGGGAGTCAATCACTGCAACCTATGGGGAGATTTACGATAAGGAAAGAGGGACATCTAAGACAAACAGACAAGACAGGCAAGACACGGAGAGTTCGGCGAATGGCAAGGCTAGAGATGTGTTTAGACCTAAAACAAGTAGTGTGAGCTATGAAACTGAGCATGGTGAAATATTATGCTCAATGCCGCAGAACGGACTGTTTTTTTTTTAGGTCTAAACATCAAAATAATATTCGAAGTTTTTTTTTGTTTTTTTTTATAGGTAGAAGATTTAATATTACGGTTTGTATAGGTGAGTTATACGCTTTCAAAAAAAGAGGGTTATACTCTTACACCCTTTTTTCAGTATAATGCACCTCAAAACTCCAGTTCGGCGTACAGCGCACTGACGTCGAACTGATGTTTTGGGGTGCGTTCTATGGGACATAAACATGAGAGTATAAGACTGCACCCTTTTTCTAAAAGTGTACGTCCAGGGGTACATTATATAGGCTGATAATCTTTGAGATAAACAAAGAATTCACGGAAAAAAATTAGTTCAATTTTTAACTAGGGGAAATAAACATACGCTTTCAATTAGAAACTTGCAGAGCATAATTTAAAACCACTACATCAGTCAATCTTAGAACGACTTGAAGAACTTGAGAAACGGAGGAATACACCAATGTTATTGATGGTGCGGAGGCGCAACGCTATCACTGAAGAAACGCGGATGATTAGATTATCGTCCGCGTTTCCACGCCGCTAGCTTTGCGCCGGTTACACAAGTGGTAACTTTGGAGCACACCCACGTGTCCCACGTGCCTCAAGTCGTTCTGAAAATTGACTGATTTAGTGGTTTTCGACTATGTTCAAGTTTCCCATTGGAACCACATGTTTATTTTCAATATTTAAAAAGTTATATAAATAATTTTCGGTAATTACTTAACACAATGTCGCGGTTATCCGCTCATATAATGTGCACCGAAGTCGAGAAAGAAACACATTGCTAAGACGGCACTCAGCTGGCAGTTTGCAGTTTTCTTTTTTTTAATTTTGTTTCTATTACAAAATACCACGCTTTGTTTACGCTGGCCATTTGCCTAGGTTCTTCCGTTTATAGCAGACATTGGCTTCTCAAGTGTTTTGCGGGAAAGTAGACACTCGATGTTTCCTACAGAGTGTGCCTTTGGAAGACTCGTTTACGCCGTTAACGGAGTATATTAATGTCTTATATATGCTAGTGTATCGAGCGATTCGTATGTTGTCAAAATATCTTCCTTGAAGCTCCGCACCGACCTGTGTGAATCGGATACCGCCCGGTCATGAGTGCCGCCCGCGAAGGCGTGCACATGGCCTGTGTGTAGTAGCGCTGCAGGCGGATGCCGTTCCAAGCTAGCGCGTCGATGTTCGGCGTCCTGATCTGGGGGCAGCCGTTGTAACTCACGTCGTTCCATCCCTGGTTGAGAAAAAAGAAACTATATATTGAAGGCTGAACACAAGGTCTGTTTCCATAGTTTAAGAAACACAATCGGCAAGAAAGAAATGTAGGAACGGGAACACGCTTGTATCACATGATTGTTCGGTCTGTTTTCCTCATCGTCCCAATAACTGCTTAAAGCCGTTTTTTTCTTATTTTCTCTTTGTGTGTGTTAGTAATTCGAAGGCAAACCAAAACCCAAGGTTGCGTGCGCCCGTCTTTCGACGCTCGTTAAATAAATTTAGCGAGAAAATCTTAGCTGAAGCGTAATTACACACACCAGTTCGATCCCCCGCTCATTATAGCGGTAAAAACCTGAATAGGTGTATAATCTTACGTCAATTTATATTAGGAGGAATTGAAGCAAAAAAATGTGCCGCGCCAATACCACCTATAGAATACAAGGCCTCTGTCTTTCCTCCCCAAACATAGCCTCTTTGCGGAGCGCAATTTCGTCTGCTACTTTTGCATGAGTTCTGAACCCTGGTGACGTTAGAACGCCAAGCTCCTGATTGGCTCTGATTGAAGAATAGCGGATAGACCTCAAAGGCTGTGTTCTAAAATGTACTCGATCCGACTCCGGAGTAAAGGTTTCGTACCTTTGCGTTTCAAAACTTACTCGCGCTTACTCGATGACGTCACAACTCGCGTTCCAGAAGCGGGTTGTTTACTCCGGAGTAATTACTCACGCTACCCTCCTCGATCGGGGGTAAAGCCGGATCAAATCGAGGAAATACGTCACGTGATCTGTCTCGTCGGCTGCTTCCTGCGCTGACAGCCGTCAAAGCTCGTTTGCTCCGTTGGCTTTGGCGGCAGACGTTCAAAATAACAAAAAATGAGGTGCAGCCATTTATGTGCTGTTTTCAGAGCAGGAATTGATTGCACCACATCCAGACCGGGTACCTCCCTCAGCGAAGGCATACTTGTTATTATCAGAGTGCGAGCGTAAACAGGAGCTTCTCCGCATCCTCGTCCTCGGTGGGAACTCTGTATTCTTACGTTAAAAAGATGAAAATGTTTGAACGCAATAGATAATGTGGAAGTTTTTGGAAGTTTTTTTCTCTCCCCAAGGTGTGTGTAATGAGAGGATAACGCGTGTAAACCAGTGAAGGCACGAAGATTTTATGTAACCATCAGTCAACAACCCCATCACATTTCCCTCCCTAATAAATTGTCTATAGCGTTTCCGAAGTGCTCTTTGTGATTTTAAATTCATATTCGCGTCAAAGCGAACGTAAGTTACATATCACTGTTGAGAAAGCCCCATGCGTTCTACCGCTCTACCGTGTGGAAGCAATATCCGCTAAACGTAATCGGTGCTAATTACGATGAGTTGAGGCTGTTTATGGCATCTGGACTAGACTTACAGCGATCGCCCAGATTAATCAAAACAAAAATGTTGATGTCTAACTGATAGGAATTAGTAATTTTTATCTCCATATACAGCCCAAAATGGAAGGTGAGCAAAAGGAGCTGGTTGAGCCATCTAAAAAAAACGCGTCGTCACTGTCAAAGAAAACTTCAAAGCGGTTAACATTATCGTCTTCTGTGTGGTTTCTCCATGATCAAAAGAGATCGTCTGCAATTTTCAGCCATCGCTGCTATGTTTTCTTTTTGCCGTAGCACGAGACGAAGCCAATCCGCGTAGTATCCAGGTGATTATCCCGGCCGTTCCAAAATCGAGTCGCAGATCGTTCACTCGCGATGTCACGTGGTATTACCCGCTGACGTAGGATACAGGTTACTCGGGTAAGATTTCGAACATAGCCAAAGTAGGCTGCCTTGAGGTCTACGTACTCTCCTTCAATCAGGGCCAATCAGAGCTCAGCGTTCTGACGCCCCCACGACCTCTGCAAAAGTAGCAGACGCAATTGCGCTCCGCATAGTGGGTCCGTCCAGCGCCACCTAGCCTGCGTCAGCGCCGCTGCTAGCGTGTCTAGCAGTGTCTCACGGCAATTGCGCGACGGTATCAAGCGGCGTTGCCAAGACGGACATGTCTGCCGGTTTGCGGCGACTCTTGTCTATCGTCGGCGAGTTTGCCCCTTCGGGTGGGTCAGGGATTCACGGACGACGAAGTCATGGGCCCTTGTCCTCTAGGTTGCAGTGGCTACGTTGGGGCAGATCAAGAGCGCTGAGCTCGACGGCCCATCTGATGATGTTCAAAGGATGCCAAACGCTATTCCATCACATCTCCTTCAGCAGCTGCCAAAAGCAAAATCACAGGTTTTCTTATTTTATTTTTAAAGAATAAAGCTCTACGCACTCCGGAGTGCATTTCGGACGAAATGGCTATCCGCACTCCGCTAAACTCGTACAAAAGGAATGGTCACAACCAGTTTTTTTCGGCGATGGCATAGCATAAGGGTCAAGGTGTCCGCTTAGTACGCAAGTGGACGCGGGTTCAAACGTCGGTGGGCCAACTTATTTTTTTTTCTTTCTTTCTTGAACATTTTGTTTTGTCGGGGCATTTGGCGATATTTACTACATTTATTTTTCGCGATGGTGTTGTCGACGAAACTTCACAAAACTAAATTGTATGGGACTCCTTTTCTGGAGGTGCGATTGGGGACAGCGAGGCTTGAGTTGCCGGCTGGACGCCGCGAAGCGGCGTGTACTGGTTACGTTTTGTAATTAGCAGCCGATACTGTCGCCGCGAAGCGGCGTGAACGCAGGCGGGGGCTGGGTTAACACGCTCCCCAGTGATACACCCGCCGTTCGAAAAGGGTGGCCCGAGCGGCATGAGCTCTCCGCGGAGTGCGTATAGCCATTTCGTCTGAAATGCACTCCGGAGTGCGTATAGCTTTACTCATTTCTAAAACGACTTGAAAGCGAAAGCCCCAACGCCGATCTCGGTGATAGCGAACCTCCGAATATAGCGCTCTCTGACGACGCACTTTTGCCGCCGTTACTCTCAAGGCATGTCGCACGCCCGCTCTTCCCCGCTGCCCGAGCAAAGAGAGCGAGATTGTCCTCCTCTCCCGCTGGGTTTGCGCCGCGCGCGCGCCTTTGCCGATTCGGGCACAAGTAATGCCGTCTCGTGGTCCAGTGGCGAACCGTTGATTTTGGTATTTTTCTTGTCGCCGACGTATTTTCGTACCTTTCGTGTCGCCGACGTGTTTTCTTACTTTTCGTATCGTCGACGTGTTTTGGCTCAAGGGCTTAGAAGATCGACTGAAGGATGAGACATATAAGGCTTTCGCCTTGATAAATAGAAATAAAAGAATTTCTTTTTTACAAATAGGATTTTATGACAGCTTTATTTGTGGTGCAATGTTACCCTGACCATTTAAAGATTTCTGAGTGAACCTGTCATTTCTGGCCTGGGTTTTCTCCGAGCTTCAGAAACACAGGCCATGACGAGCCTTCAGCATCTTATTACTAGCGGTGGGCGATGCGATAAACGGCTCACTATGCAATTTCGATTATGAATTAAGCTCGATGGGTAGTAGAGAACAGTTCAGAGACACTCACACTCATAAATTCTTACTTCAGGTGCATGAGGCAAAGTGGTTTGTTGATATTTTCAGGCAAAGGCAACCTCCTTTAATTGTTCTCAATAGTCTTTGTTGCGCGAAATGGACACTTGCACGGCGTCCAAGTGGCCGGGATACCTTCCGCGATTCCCTGGAGTTATACATTTTGCCCCTTTAGTTTACTTTAGGTTAACATTTCGCCTAAAGATTGCCCTTCGCACAGGTGTTCTCGTCCACGTCTGCATGGCGAAAGTGTTTAATTTTTAATTTCATTTGATACGTCAAAACATTACCGATTTACCGGTAAAAAAATGAATCGCGATTAAAGGAATAATAGATTCATCAATAGGATATTAGAAGTATTGCCCAGCCCTACTTATTACCGTTTCACATGTAATGAGATTCCGACATTAGTCGGAAAGAACCGCGAAGGACGAATCACGAAGGGTGACTTAAGAAGTACGAATGATATCAGTGCCTAAAAACCTAGTCACAGCCTAAAGACATCAATATTTTAATAGAGCTCCAGGCTCTTCGAAAAAGAAACGAGCTTGGGCTCTTTCTAGGGCTAAATATGGATACATATTTCAATACGTTGCCGGTTCCTTGCCGTGTTTTGTAAATGAATGGCGCCGACAGCCGAGACGTTGAACACTGCTTCACACACTTACTCTGCCGTCTTTAAATTTATGGGGCTTACGTTTCTCTAAATTCAGCGGACGATGTTCATGTGACACTGTCACGGCACGTGATGCCATGGTGTGACATGACACTCTGACGTCCCGTGGCATTATGACGCCATGTGGTACTAAATTTCCGCTAAATTTAGTGAAAACAGTTTCCGCAAAATCATCGAAGTTTTATACCAAATCGCCAAATCTTCTTACCATATCATCAGCAAGTATGAACACGATGTGGGGCTGTCGGACAGGTGATTGTCTGGATGCCAAGAGAATGGCAGCCAAGGCAATGAAAAGGAGGATGACCACTCCAGCCGCCGCGATGTTCACCAGGCGGAAGCGCTGTGGACTCATGCCGTCCCCTCTTTCCTGGCAAGAGGCCGGAGCCAGCGGCTTGTGGGAAGTTCGACGCCTAACCATCGCTTGCTCCATCGGAGTACCAGGCTTGTCTTGTTAACTACCAAGTGGTAAATTTTCTAAACCGTAATCGTACGGATAGACTGTCGAGCCATCCAGTACTTGGTGATCTGTATCATGTTTTTACTCCACGTCTGCATGCAGCTGTGCGATCGCGAGGTCACAGGATGAATCCGCAAAATAGAACCAAAAGACTAAAAAAAAAAGGAAACATTTGCTCAATATACACATACTGTTGGTAGTGGCTTCGACAAAACTGGGGACTGACTGCGTTGCACGCATACGTATATCCGGTCTTCAAAACATCTGTACACGGGAGAGGTTGAATGATCTGCAGTACATGTATGAAAGTAGTTGAAATACGTTTTTAATATACGTCAAGTATTTTATCTTCAATTTGTCGTGTTGATTTTCAAAAGCATGTACATCAAGCTGCAGAACTGCTCAAACTTTAAACAGGGTCTATAACGTAAATATTTCGGCAGGTCACTTTTAGGGCCCCAGACCCCGTTAAGTTACCATATGGTAGCATTTGTCTGAAAGCCCGCCAGAGTAAATTTCTGGAAATAAAAGATTTCATTTCATTCATTTCATTTCATGTCAAAACAATATGGGCCTGTGATTAGCATTCGTTATGAGAGCAAACAAATTTGAACCATTTTAGAGAAACGATCTGACATACGCTTAAAGGAAAGATGGCACTTCTGCATTTGAGAGAAAACGCTTGAATTGCATTCATTTGGCCTTTAGAATAACAGATATCACAATATAATCAATGCGCCGGAGAGCCATAAGAGCAATTTCAAAATAGGGCAAGCCCGCCTCCTAGCCTTGGGCAACCAAAGATCCGTCGATGACGTCACGTACCGCCGCTTTTTCTTTCACACTACTTGCGCAGCAAAAGGTTTGGGTATTCGGGCTCACGGGAAATACACCACAATTCACTTCTAACTCGTTTTTCAAGAAGCTCCCCATCTTCGATACGCAATGCGCTACTCCCGATGTCAGCAGTATGAACACGATGTGGGGCTGTCGTCGGGAGGATGGACGTCTGAACGACAGGAGTAAAACAGCCAAGGTAAACGAAAATAGAATCACCAACCGTCTGGGAAAAATTAGACTCGTTACCATTGCTCGCGACATTGGAGATATCAGGCGGGCGTGCATGTGCTTAAGTGGTAACGTTCCTACGCCACATCCTGCGGATAGACTCTCGATTCTAGTAGCACTAATTTCTCTGTATCCTTTTCTACCACGCGTCACTGTGCAGCTGTACGATTCCGAGGCCTCGGGAGGAGCCGAGAAAATACAACCGAATATAACCGAACCGAAAGATATTAGCCTTTCGTTTATAGATTACTTTTGTAGCTACTTTTGCTTTCACAAATAGCGCGTTCTGTCGCAGTAAATACCGTAAAACTCGGGACTGTGTATGTGGCTTAGCATATACGCTTTACAGAGCTGCTGAAATGCATAGAAAGTTGGTGAAACTTCTCCTCTAGATTCATTATATTAACTTAATGGAGAAGTAGCCGGAGCAAGTGTGCAATGGCAGCTCCCACGACCGCGGCCACCGTGAGCACGATGTCGGCAAATAAAGGTTTTCTTCTGTGTTCTTTTGATGTTGTTGACGATGAAGGAGTCGTTGCTGGGCGATGCACTTTGGGAGCCTTCGGACGTCCAGGGATTCTGCTTGAATCTGTGTCCTCATTGACAGATTACCAAACCTCAGACTTTCGTGAAGAATAGATAATATAATAAAATAAAACTTAATACTGTCAATTAAACGACGCTCCAAAGTTATAAATGTCAGGGTATTGGCGCACTTGTTGCCGGAGCGTGGTTAGGAGGGTCGGGGTGTTGCTGAGAAGTCCATCTCCCTTCTCTCCTAAATTTCATTCTGAAGAATTCCCACGCCTAATAAACAAAACAGGGAAAAAAGAAACACTTTCCGCGAATGCAAACAAGGCCTCTGTCCGACACGCGGAGGCCTTTTTCTTTTTTATTGGCCAGAAAACATCGAATATAAAATCATTTGCTATTTTTTACTGAAGTTTTATTGTTTTCTAGACAAATGTTTAATGAGACCAATACTTTGTTGCTTCGGTTTTATTGTGCGCCACACTCGTCCTGCTACATAAAGCAACAGCTTAAGAAGAGAGACAGTTTTTTTTTAGCTTTTATTTCTCAAAGATGATAGAAAAATAAATAATAACCATACTTTTTATAGATCTTCATATTGTCACGTATTGTTGTGCAGCGCCGGGTTGGCTTGTGGATCTGAAGGTAGATTTCCAGGGGGCACTGAAGCTTTCCGGTATCCTTCTAGTTTCCCTAGACGCCTCCGCAGCACCTGCTAAGATATATATTTTTATGACCTAATTTATTAGGGGACGCCAGTTTTTCCTCAACATGTCGGTAATGTGTGGCCTAAGCGCCCGCTGTGTTACGCCTCGAAGTTTTGTAGATTCTAAACTCTAAAAGAACTGATATAATTTCGATTTCCTCACAAAGCAAGCATGTAGAAGGTCGATCACTACGCTCCCCAGAGTGCGCCCAGTGGTTGGCAAAGACTAAAAACTGTTATATAGCTTGAAAACAATATCCGAACAAGGAAAATGAGCAGGCGAAACGTCGCGTCTTTTACGTCATAATCTACACCCTGAGACAAGAAGAAATACAGTAACGGATATTAAAGAAGTGTGGTGTTGTCAGCTATTTTATTTCTTCTTCTTTCCTCAGGCGGTTATCATGTTACCAAAATAACTCGATCGCTCATTTCCTCTTCTTGAAATGTAAATATTTTCGTTAGTGCGCAGCCTGAAACGTCATAGCAAATTATTTTCATTTCTTGTCTTGTAGTTCTCTGTGCCTTTTTTTTTGTAGATTACAATAATTTACTTGCTTCGGAATGAGCTATGGTCACACTAGGCCTTGTCTGTAGATGACAGTAATTTACTTGCTTTGGAATGGACCATGGTCACTGAGTGATCCTAGTCCCTTCCGAAGCAAGTAAATTATTGTCATCTACAAAATATGCCTAGAGAACTGCAAGACAAAAAAAAAAACACTGCCAACTTAAGAAAGGGAAAGAGGGGTGAGTCATCTCATCGTCGCTCCGGAGCCAATGAGGTTGCAGCGTTAGCCGATAAGAACGCCTACAAACGAATCACGAAGCGAGAAGCGTCAACAGAATTAAAGTCACTGGATCATGGGAAAGAGCGCCATTGCCTTTCAATGCATTTAAGCACTGACGTTGTATCTGATGGCGGTGTGTACGCCATAATATAAGGCATCAGTACTTGGAGGTATTGGAAAGTAATTTTCCTGCCTTGAAATACGCAAGAAGAGCAATATCATTGTAAGAGATCTGTGGAGATAGGCATGAGGGATAATTGAATGGCATGCACAGTGCTAAAGACGCTTATATTGACGGGGAACGCTTACAGTGCGATGATGCTGCACAACGATCTTGGTTCGACTGGTTGGAACGACCGTTTGGAAGCTTCGAAGGTTTGAATGGCAAGTAATGGCTATCGCCATGGCAACCGACATCGATCAGCCAATCACCTTATGGGGTGTGTTTTCTGTATGTTGGTATTTGTTTGTGTCCGGCTAGCAGGCAGGGAAGGCAATGGTGCTGCTTTCCTGGGATTTAGTGACTTTAAACGTAGTGTGTTTCTCACGCTATCAGGAAGTATCTTTGGTTTCGCATTACACTCACTAAATAACGCTGCCATATTAACACAAATCGGCGCGAGGACTAGGAAAAAACGGGACATGCACATGTAGGCACAGCATGCACATGTATCTGTGTCAATTAATGCTAGCTTAGCATAGCCACATTGTTGATTGAATATTATAGTAATCCTCTTTCCGCGAATTCATCGAAGCAGTCGCGAGAGTGGAAGTTTATTGTTTGATATTATAAAGTATGTCGGGGACCGGAGCGATTTTTTTCAAACATTTAAGAAGGACGATTTATTATTTGGTAGCATTCATCTCATGAGTGTTAGCAAAACGTCATCAAAATGTGATTACTAGATAATATAAATACCGTGAAGAGAACAAACTACAGTTCTGTAGTTTTTTCTTTACATTGTGTTTAAATAAGGCTTCAAAGATTTGTTTTAAAAAGACCGTGAAAGATACACAAAGTGCGGTGTATGCACGTGCATCTTATAACCAGAGCGACGTAACATAAGGGAGTAATTGTCACGATAAGTTAAATAATTAATTAAAAGTTTTTAGTTGACGATTTACTTTTGCGCCAATGAACACATGGTTTCAATTATAAACCTGCTGAACGTCATCGAAAGTCACAAAAGTAAAATTTAAAAGATAGAGGGCGCCGCGCGTGAGAAGCACGGTGCCACGCTAAGGTTACAACTCGTGCAGCGGGTGCAATGCTGGAAGTACGAACACGCGACGGATGATAAGAGAAGGACAAGTCGCGCGGTCGTATTTTTCGCTCCACTAACTTTCCGCCTGTTGCACGATTGGTAACGTTGGCGCACCAACGAGCTTTCCAAGCGCCCCAAATATTTCTAAAATTTTCTTATTGGTTTTTGATGACGCTCAGCATTTTCGCTGATTGAAACCATACCTTTTATTGAATCATTTAAAATTTAGTTAACTAACTCTTGCTAATGAATCGCCTTAACGCGACGAATATTTCCCCCTGACTGCATATCTCACTTGCGCAAGCCGCATTAATGTAACTTCAACAGTTTTTTTTTTAACAAGTCTGTAAAATCTTAAGAAAAATTACACCATTTTCCCGAGGGGAACCATGGGGTGATGCGGAGCATCGCGGATCGTTATTAACGGTGTTATTAACTGGTGTTAGTAACGTTGTTAGTAACGTTGTTAACTTGCGTGTTATTACGTTGTTAACTTGCGTTGGTTACCACACATCGCGTGAACGTTGTTGGAAACTCCGCGATGCTCCGCATCACCCCATGGTTCCCCTCGGGAAGATGGTGTAATTTTTTTAATTGCGTAGACGAAGGTGAAACGGTTAACGAAGGTCTTTTTTGAGCAGCGTCTAGTACTTGAGGTGTGCACTTTGCTTTGATGAGGATGGCTTTGTGGTCGCTGAACGTTGCAAAGAACTGACAGTGCGTTGGTCCGATGAGTTTCGTTACGGATGTTGCCGATGCGCGTGAGGTTGTTGTCGAATCAAAGTCTATCACACACCTTGCAACTGTGTCCGAAGCTCCGGTCCAGGAAGTCACGTTTGAAGCGAGCGTCGGGCTGCGCGTGCTGCTTGGCTCGCGCCGCCGCTTTCGCTGCGCGCTCGCGGTCGCGTGCAGCATCGGGAGCAGCCTCTCGTTGTTGACGTTTACACGCGGCTTCCCGTTCTCGAAGGTCGGGTTCCGCCGCTCGCTTCGTACGTTTACGTTGAACTTCACGGTCCCGAACCTCAGGTTCTGCTGCTCGACGTTCACGAACCAACGCGGCTTCCCGTTCTCGAAGGTCGGGTTCCGCCGCTCGCTTCGTACGTTTACGTTGAACTTCACGGTCCCGAACCTCAGGTTCTGCTGCTCGACGTTCTCGAACCGCCGCTGCTTCACGTTGTCGTAGTTCAGCATCCGCCGCTCGACGTTGACGAATGGACGCCGCTTCTCGTTGCCGTAGTTCAGGGTCTGCCGCTCGCTTCAAGCGTTTGCGCTCAGCGTCGCGTGCCCTTCGCTGCGCAGCTTTGTCTTCAGTGGACGTAGCGTTGCTGTTAGTTTGTGGGGTGGTGCTGACGCTTGCTTGCGCCAACCCACTAACTGACGGGACTGTTGCTTCCATCACACTTCATCGGAAGAACGGAGTGAAGTGGAGTCAACAGCGCTGAACTGAACGCGCGCAGCGCGCTACCGCTGCTTATATTCACACTTGAAGGAGAGGAGACTAGAGGAGGAGAGTTGCGCATGCGCGCGCGGTGTGAGTAGAAGCGAACGCACGCGAAGTGCACGCAGCTGGTAGAGAGAGAGAGCGGAGAGAGTAACGCGCAGCTGTTGGAGAGAGGGAAGGAGGAGAGTTGCGCATGCGTAGTGTGAGTGCGGACTACGACGCCGACGCCGCGGGACATAGACCCGAGCAAGAGATGCTCCGCATCTAAAAAACGATCAAGGTACACCTAAGCATTCCTTATGAGTTGTGAATGCGAAAGCATGCAAGCCACTCGTCCGTTCCCTTTTCGTCTGCTGCATACTTTTCGTCGCCGGTCGGCGCGTGTGCTCCCCTGGTGACCTTGGACGTTCCGCGCTGATGGACACGCAGCGCCATGGGGTGAGCGGTCGTGGAAACTGACGAGCGCAGCGGCCAATGGGAGCCCCGTCGACGCGCGCCAGCCAATGGAGCCGAAGGAAACTATCTGCCGTTTTCGCGCTTCAGACTGATGACGTCAGCTCGCTCCATTGAGACAGTTAATGCTTTCGCATTAAAATACAGTTCAAGACAGAAGAGCAGGGTGTGGCCTCTCATGTTGACGCTTCTTGCTTCTCGATTCTTCCATCGCCGCTCTTCTTGGCGAGCGAAGCAATCTTGTCGGTTGCGAAGCAATATTATGATTTTCGGGGCTGGTCACGCCCTGCGCTTCTTAAACTGTCAGTGTTGTTATGATGGCTTCAACAAGGGAGCTCAGCTGACCTGATATGCAGCATCTCATTTCGATGCTGGAGTAGGAGCATACGGCCATTTTGCTGCGAGCTGTTCCACGTATCTTCTGTGGCTCCAAAGACTGTTCCGCATTGTGCCGTTTTTTTTTCTCCTATGTTTGTGGTTGAAGAACTGCCTGTTCGTCGCCGCACGCGCGTCTACTCAAAAGAAACGCTCTATTTCGGAACGTCCGCAAGATGGTCAAATATACCTATACCCTGGATCTTAAGACTACTGGGGTAAAATTTCCCGAGCGATTTCTTGCATTATTTAAATATTTCTTCCGTGTGCATATGTTTTGTTTCTTTGTTTGTTTTTTCATTCAAAATTCGTAATTCTACTGTACTAAGAATGAAAAATAAGGTTTTTTTTTTTCTTTTTAGACGTACCTCGTCCTGTTGCTCTGAAATGTTGTTGCACTCGGAGGGACCTTTGGACAGGTCGAACAAACAAGGCGCCACAGTTGGTGCACACGGTTTGCTCGGATCTCTCTTGCCACATTTAATCGGGGTTGGATAGGACCCGTCCCCGGACCCGCGAGCTACATCGTGACCGGCGTTCCTTAGCACCCGCGCCACAAGGGATGTCTCGCACTCTTTGCGAGCTCTGTTGTAGTCCCACGTGATGTTCCCGGCACCCTGAAACACGCCTCGTCCAGCACGCCTCCTCTGACAACACCGCTCACAAGTTTGAAATGACCCTCAATGATAGCGGAGACATTCTCGATGGGATCTATGTTGATGAGCAGTTCCTTCATCGGCGTCTCCGACCGGCGGCTTAGTGAACCTAGTTGACTGATTCCGTCGGTGTCGCCCAGATCCGACTGGTCACCGCCCGCAACAAATGTAATTGTTTTAGTAAGGCAAAAGCCTTATATGTCTCATCGTCCAGCTGACCTTCAGAAATCACGTCGGCGACACGAAAGGTACAAAAACGAGAAGTAGCAATGACAAGGCGCCAAAAGTGCGTCGTCAGAGAGCGCACTATCGTCGGAGGTTCGCTATCACCGGGACCACAGCCGATGCCACAATCCGAATAAGCCAATGAAACGGCGCCAAAAGTTGTGTCATTCTTTGTAGTAATCTCGCTCTGCCAATAATCGCCATCATCCGATCGGTCTGTGCTTCGCTCGTCTCCCAGGGAGTGAGACAACACAACGAGAAGACAGCGAATGGGCTTACTGTACTTCCTGGTTCCCCGTCCTCGATAGCCGGCACTCCGGACCCGCCGTCTGCGACAGGAGTAAAACAGCCAAAGTAATCGAAAAAAGAATCGCCAGCCGTCTCTGAAAAATTAGACGCGTTACCATTGCTCGCGACATTCTAGTATCAGGCGGGCGTGCATATGTGCTGAAGTGATAACGTTCCTACGCCACATTCCCGTGGAGACTGTCGACTTTAGCAGTACAAATTTCTCTGTATCATGTTTCTACCACGCGTCATTGTGCGAGGTCTCGGGAGGAGCCGGAAAATACAACCGAATATAACCGAACCGAAAGATTTTAGCCACAATTTTATAGATTACTTTTATAGGTACTTTTACTTTTACAGATAGCACATGCTGTCGCAGTAAACACTATGCAACTCGGGACTGTATATATGGCTTACAGATATGCTTTTCAGAGCGGCCGAAATGCGTAGGAAGTTAGTGTCACTTCTACTCAAGATTTATTATATTAACCTTATGAAGTAGTAGCCGGAGCAGGTGTGCAATGGCGGCTCCCACGGCGTTGGCCACCGTGACTGCCAATGTCGGCAAGTAAAGGTTCTCTTCTATGTTCTTTGGATGTTGTTGACGATGAAGGAGTCGCTGCTGGGCGTCGCTCGTTGGGGAGCCTTCGGACGTCCAGGAATTCTGCTTGAATCTGTGTCCTCATTGACAGATTACCAAACCTCAGACATTCGTGAAGGGTAGATAATATAATAAGATAAAACTTAATACTTTCAATTCAACGACGCCCCAAAGTTATAAATGTCAGGCTATTCGCGCACTTGTTGCCGGAGCGTGGTTAGGAGGGTCAGGGTGTTGCTGAGAAGTCTATCTCCCTTCTCTCCTAAATCCATACTGAAGAATTCCCGCGTCTAATAACCAGAACCGGAAAAAAAAAACACTTTTCGGGAATGCAAACAAGGCCTCAGTCCGACAGGCGGAAGCCTTTTCCTTTATATTGGCAAGAAAACATAGGATATTACACTATTTGCTCTTTTTACTGAAGTTTTATTGTTTTGTAGGTAAATGTTTAATTAGACCAATACTTTGTCCCTTGGGTTCTATAGTGTGCCACACTCGTCCTTCAACATAACGCAACAGCTCAGAAAGAGAGACATACGTTTTTTGCGTTTTTTTTATTTCTGAAAGATATAAGAAAAATAAATATTAACCATACATTTTGCAGATTTTCATATTCTCACGTAGAAACGTCGCCCCATGTAGACCACGCATTGTTGTGCAGCGCCGGATTGGCTTGTTGATCTGAAGGTAGATTTCCAGGGGGCACTGAGGTTTCCCGGTATCCTTCTAGTTTCTTTAAAAGCCTCTGCAGCACCTGCCAAGAAATATATTTTTATGACTTCGTTTATTACAGGACGCCAGTTCTTCCTCCACATGTCGGTAATCTGTGGGCTAAGTGCCCCTGTGTTGCGCCTCGAAGGTTTCTAGATTCTGAACTCTAAAATAAAATATATAATTTCGATTTCTTCGCAGAGCAAGCATGTAGAGGGTCGATCACTGCGATCTGCAGAGCGCACCCAGTATTGACAAACACTAAAAACTGTTGTATAATTTGAAAACAATATCCGAACCAGTAAGAGTGAGCAGAAAAAACGTCGTGTCAGCTACGTCATAATCTAGGCCCTGAGACAAGGAGAAATAAATTACCGGATACAAGACAAGTCTGGTGTTGTCAGCTATTTTATTTCTTCTTCTTGTGTCAGGGTTGACAGTATCATGTTACCAAAATAACTCGATCGCTCGTTTGATCTTGAAACGTAATTCTTTTCGTCAGTGCGCAGCCTGAAACGTCATAGCAAATTACTTTTATTTCTCGTCTTGTAGTTCTCTGGTCCTATTCTGAAGATTACAATAATCTACTTGCTTTAGCATGAACTATAGTCACACTAGGCCTTTTTTGTTGATTACAGTAATCTACTTACTTTCGAATCTACTATGGTCACTGAGTGACCATAGTTCATTCCGAAAGCAAGTAAATTATTGTCATCTACAAAAAAATGCCTAGAGAACTACAAGACAAAAAAATTAAAAATTCACTGCCAACTTAAGAAAGCCAAAGAGTGGTGAGTCGTGTCATCGTCGCTCCTGAGTCAATGAGGTTGCGGCCTTAGCCGATAAGAACGCCTACAAACGAATCACAAAGCGAGAAACGTCAACATGTTTAAAGTCACGGGATCCACGGAAAGAACGCCACTGCCTTTCAATGCATGCAAGCACTCCCGTTGCATGTTATGGCGGTACGAAGATGTACGCCATCACATGAGGCGTCAGTACTAGGAGGCATTCAAAATTAATTTTCCTGTCTTGAAATACGCAAGAAGAGCAATATGATTGTAAGAGATCTGGCTAGATAAACATGAGTGATAATTGAATGGCATGCACAGTGCCAAAGACGCTTTATATTGGCGAGGAACGCTTACAGTGCGATGATGCTGCACGACGATCTTGGTTCAACTGGTTGGAACTGCCGTTTGGAAGCTTCGAAGATTTGAATGGCAAGTAATGGCTATCGTCCATGGCAACCAACATCGATCAGCCAATCACCTAATGGGGTTTGTTTTCTGTATGTTGGTATTTGTTTTTGTCCGGCTAGCAGGCAGGAAAGGCAATGGTGCTGCTTTCCTGGGATTTAGTGACCTTAAACATAATCTTTCTCACGCTATCAGGAACTATCTTTGGTTTCGCATAATTCATTCACTAAATAATGCTGCCATATTAACACAAATTGGCACGAGGACTAGGGAAAACGGGACATGCACAAATGTAGGCACAACCTGCACATGTCTCTGTGTCAATTAATGCTAGCTTAGCATAGCCACATCGTTGATTGAACACCATAGTAATCCTCTTTCCGCGAGCTCAACGAAGACGTCGCAAGAGTGGAAGTTTATTGTTTTGTATTAGAAAGTATGTCGGGGACCGGGGCGATTTTTTCAAGAATTTAAGAAGGACGATTAGTTATTTGGTAGCATTCATCTCATAAGTGTTAGCGAAACGTCATCAAGATATGATAAGTAGGTAATATAAACACCTTGTAGAAGAGAAACTACAGCTGTGTAGTTTTTTCTTTACATTGTGTTTAATTAAACCTTCAAATATTTGTTTTAAAAAGACCGTGAAAGCTACACTAATGCGGTCTATGCAGGTGCGTCTTTTGGCCAGAGCGACGTAGCATAAGGGACCAATTGTCACGATAAGTTAAATAATTAATTAAAAGTTGTTAGTTATTAATATTTACTTTTGGGAAAATGAACACATGATTTCAAATATAAACTTTCTGAGCGTCATCGAAAGCCACAAAAGTAAAATTTAAAAAGATATAGGGCGCGTGAGAAGCGCGGTGGTGCTCTAAAGTTACCGCTTGTGCAGCGGGTGCAGTGCTGGAAGTACGAACACGCGACGAATGATAGGAGAAGGAAAAAAATGACCACACCTCCACGTGGTGAATGATGTTTATTGGGGCGAAGCTCTGGTGGTGCTGATGATACTGATTTTATTGTTCGTAGGTAGGGCTGATGGTGCTGACTTTTTTTTATTGCTCATAGGCAGGGCTGAGTTCCGGGTTGCATTTCGACTTCATTATTACTGCTTTATGGTTGGTGAAATGCAGAGCCAGTGGTTCTTCAAGCGGATCAGCTTGGATCCGCTAGAAGCCGTGGGAACGCATCTCCACCGCTAAGTCAACGGTCCATGTCAGAAAGAGAATGTGCGGTATGGAACGTGGTTATATACGCATCTGAGCATTTGACCGCAGCGCCCTCTCGTCTATAAACGTTAAGCCAATGCATGTAAAGTTTAACGCGATTATATACGCATTTGATCGCAGCGACCTCTCGTGTATAGACGTTGAGCGGCTACATGCAACGTTTCATCGATGACAGAAACCCCAGCTCTTGAGTTACTACCACATCTCAGAGCCCCCTACTCGTCCCGCAGTCGTGGCCGAGTGGTTAAGGCGATGGACTAGAAATCTATTTGGGTCTCCCCGCACAGGTTCAAATCCTGTCGACTGCGCAAACATTTTTTTTATGTGAGCACGGACGCCGGACGGACGGACGGACGGACAAGGCTATACCCTAAGGAGCTTCGCCCCTAAAATCGCGCGGTCGTAATTTTCGCTCCACTAACTTTCCGCCTGTTGCACAATTGGTAACGTTAACGCGCCAACAAAGTTTGCCAAGCGCCCCAAATATTTATAAAATTTACTTAGTGTTTTTTTTATTACATTCAGCACTTATTTATGATTAAAACCATATCTTTTTATTTAATGATTTAAAATTTAGTTACGAACTTTGGCTAAGGAATCGCCTTAACGTGATGAATATTTCCCCCTGACTGCACAACTCACCTGCACAAACCGCATTGCTGTAGCTTTAACTGTTTCTTTTTTTACTAGTCTGTAAAACCTTAAGAAAAAGTGCAGTTAAAGACAGAAGAGCAGGGTGTGGACTCTGATTTTGACGCTTCTTGCTTCACGATTTTTCCATCGCCGCTCTTATGGGCGAGTGAAGCAATGTCATCGATTTTGAAGCAATAATAAGATTCTCGGGGCTGGTCACGCCATAAGCTTCTCAAACTTTCAGTGTCGCTGTGGTGGCTTCAACAAGGGAAGGTCAGCTGACTTGATATGCATCGTCTGATTGTCACGTTGGAGAAGGAACATTCAGCCATTTTGTTTCGAGCTGTTACACGTATCTTCTGTGGTTCCGATGACTATTTCGCATTGTGCCGTTTTTTTCTAATGTTTGTGGGTAAGGAATTGCGTGTTCGTTGCCACACACGCGTCCACTTTCAAGAAACGCTCTGTTTGGGAACATTCGTAATATGGTCAATTACAGGGGACCTACACGCTTAACTTTAAGACTACTGGGGCTAAATTTCCACTGGGGCTAAATTCCTTGCATTGTTTAAATATTATTTCAATGTTTGTTTGTTTGTTTGTTTTTCTCATCCAGAACTCGTTATTTTGCTGTAATAGTGTTTAAAAAAGGACCATTTTTGTCTTTAGACGTACCTCGTTGTGTTGCTCTGCAATGTTGTTGTATTCGCAAGGATCCTTGGACAGGTCGAACAGACAGGGCGCCACAGTTGGTGCACACGGTTTGCTCGGATCTCTCTTGCCACATTTAATCAGGGTCGGATAGGAACCGTCCCCGGACCCACAGGCGACATCGTGACCGGCGTTCCTTAGCACCCGAGCCACAACGGATGTCTCGCACTCTTGGCGAGCTCTGTTGTAGTCCCACGTGATGTTCCCGGGAACCTGAAACCACTCGTCTAGCGCGCCTCCTCTGACGACACCGCTCACAAGTTTGAAATGACCCTCAATGATAGCGGAGACATTTTCGATGGGATCTATGTTGATGAGCAGTTCCTTCCTTGGCGTCTCCAACCGGCGACTTAGTGCCTCAAGTTGACTGATCCCGTCGATGTCGCTTAGATCCGACGGGTCACCGCCTGCAACAAAAGCAATTGCAATTGTAATATTAAGGCGAAAGTCTTGTACGTCTCATTGTTCAGTCGACCTTCAGAAAATACGTCGGCGACACAAAAGGTACCAAAACGAAAGATACCAATGAAAGGGTGCCAAAAGTGCGTCGTCAGGGAGCACGCTGTCTTCGGAGGTTCGCTATCGCCGGTACCACAGCCAACGCCACGACCCGAGTGAGCCAATGAAACGGCGCCAAAAGTGCGTCTTCAGAAAGAGCGCTGTCTTCGGAGGTTCGCTATCACGTTTACGTGACAACTCAGGCAAATTAGAGGCGAAGAAATTAAGAAGGATGACTAAAGCGCATCAAGAGGAATCAAAGTGAATTAAGTAAATCATGCGTCTCTCTTTAATGCAACGGCGCTTGGGCTTTCGCCTTCAAGTCGTCTTAGGGATACCATAAGAGACCCTGTGTTAAATCGTCCATTCAACACACGCTTAAGATTCACAAAAATAATGCCACCTTCGTATCTTTTGAAATGAATAGTCAAGTGCACTTAAACAGATCATATGGCGGACATACACGACATAAGTGCAACAATTATACTCTTTTTGCAGCGAACCTGTTTATGCGACTGCTTAGCGGAAACACTGAAAGCCCAGAGCTCGTGCTTGATGCATCCGCTGCGTGTGGACTTAAGCTGAAACGAAAAAATATACTGTGTTCACCACTGAAGGCCGGTTCAGACACTTGCGTTTGAGTGCGTTTGACTGCGTTGCGGCGAGAACAGAAAACCAGTCACCGGCACATCTGTGCTTCGTATGAAGTGTGGAATCCAATTCAAGGAATCATCTTGGCACGCGATATAAGAAGCAGGGATGTCCTGGTGTCTCGCTGCCGCAACGCAGTCAAACGCAGTCAAACGCAACTGTGTGAACCGGGCTTTAGGCTGACACTGCATCCAGAGCTGCAAACGCGAGCTATAGTCTGTTTCACCTTATGATGTACCGCAGGAAAGGCTACAAGCGCGAGCTCCTTGCTCTAGGGCACAAATCGGCGGCGCAAGCTCTCGTGCGTTAAGAGTAGCTCCCAACGCTATGAGCTCGCGCTTCTAGCCTTGTCTTCGGTACAACATAAGGTGAAACGGACCTTAGTCCATGCTCCTGGCTTTGAGACTTGCATTTTCAGCGCGAGTTCTCGTTTTGTGGAAGAAAGCTTCAAAGCAGTGACATCGAGCTCTCGTGCTTGTGGCACTTGGCTGCAGTCTCAGCTTAAGGTGCAACCTCACCCTTGGTTAGTGTTATTCTGAACCAACTGATGGCGATGGGGTCTTCTTCCAGACCTGTACATCAATACAATGAATCGTGTCTGGTGGCGCCTCGATCCAGTATGGTATTTTCTATATCCTGAAAGTGACATCCCTGCTCCTTCACTTGTTTTTCTCTGCGCGAGCTACCTGTAGAACGCGCTCGGCTGCGCAAGTTCTCGTGCCAGGGGGTCAGTGGCCTGCGCTCCGAGCTCACGTCTCTAGCAAATTAATAGAGAGTTCTAGAATAGGGGGCCGCAACGTTTGGGTTCCCTAAGAAATTGAAGGGCCCAAACGTAACAAGGTTGGCATTGACGGCATATAGAACAGGGGTTTAGCAACACAGCGCAGCGAACTTACGTGTTCCTCGCTTGCAGCGCCAATGCGGCTAACGAGCGTAATGATCAAAAAAGAAAAAATATTAAAAAACGTAAAACATGTGCGGTTAGCAAGTACTTTTTCTTTACAAATAATTGTTAAGGTAAATCCCAACCAAGTCGGCTAGAACAAGAGACAATCTAAAACAAGTTAAATGTTGTTGACTGTATTCAGCCAGAAACAATCCAATCTGTAGCGCTCTAATTTGTCGCTCGTTCTCGGATTTTTTGGGCGTTCGTGTGCGCTTTGACTGTCCGTCGCCGATGATTTAGGCCTTCAACTATGCCGAAACTGAGGACGAACGCGAGCGAGCATACTCTGCGAGTAGCTGCTCTGTTTAGATCTGAGCTGGAGCGACTTTGAAGCCTTGATATACTTGTTTTCAAGCTCCAGCTATCGTGCCACGAACGAAATCCACTCGGAGCCACGGAGGTGCAATACGTTGCCATGCCAACGGAACGCTTACCGCGGCTTACGAACGGCCAGAATCAGGGACGATCTTTAAAATGGGGCGAGCCCACAGCTCATTCTTTGTAACTTGAGCGAGATAAAGCAAAGCGAAAGCCGGTTGCACCACTCATCGGCAATAAAATCTGGTTATACTGCAGCGACCATGACGAATTTGCTCCGAAGCGAGCGGAAAGGGCGCCGCCATGTTTGCGACGCAACCCGGCCCCAAGCAAATGTGGAGGGCAAGTTCGTCTGCTTCTCGCGCAGGGGTAGCGGTGACGTCAGAACGCCGAGCCCTGATTGGCTGATCGCGGTCCCCTATCTGAGCGTCGTCTGCTCCTTTGCAACGTCGTCTGCTCGCAACGTCATCTGCGTCTGTCTTACCTTTCCTGCGACTTTTGCAAGTGGAGAGGCCAGATTCACGAAACTATCTTACGCCAAAAATATGCGTAAGACAAAACTTAAAAACAAATTCGTATTCACGAACCGAAATTTTCGTAAGTTTTGCGCAGGTTACGACAAAATCCTACGACAGCTCCGAAGCTACGCACTTGTTACGATCAAATCAGCATGGCCGACAGTGTCGCGGTCGCGACGACCAACGGACGTTTATTTTTCTACGTGCGCTTCTCTCGCGTCCCGACTTCAAGCAGCAAGAAAAAAGTAAAAAGTACTTGAACCAGACCACGACGAACAAGAACACTGGATCCACAAACACCCGGGAAAAGCTCCAACGGCCACGATTCCACCGACACCGACCAAGCGAACTCGGCAGATAGGCCTAGCAGCCACTCCGACTCGGTGACCGTCTGCCCACGACCGGCTGGCGTGCTGAATGGAATGTGCCCGCGCGACCCTTGTGAACCCTTCCCGTATTATACTGTGATCACTGACCTCAATTTTAGATTAAGAGGTCAATCTCTTCCTCTTGTCATCTCCTTGTTTTCCGAGGCAACGGTGACTCTCGCCGGTGAAAAAGCGGTGAATATCCGACAGACGCAGGAAAGGTAAAGGAGCCATCGCTTTGACTAGCAGACGTAAAGCAGACGACGTTAACTGCGCCGACCCGCCGACGCCGTTAAAGAATGAGGACTCTTGCCGCACACGAAAGGGGGCAAAAAGTATTTGGGAGGGAACTTGCGGACACTAACACGCTCACTCTCGGTTCTTAGCAAACAAACCTCGGCGTCTCGGGACACCTCGCCAGTGAGTACTTTGACTTCCCTCCTTGATGCGCGTCTGCTAGTTGTTCGACAAAACAACGAACCGCTCGAGTTATTTCGTCTGCCTTCTCTGAAAGGCGAAGTCGAGCTCGCTCGTAAAGACCTGCACTTCCGAAAGTCGCAGGAAAGGTAAGACAGACGCAGACGACGTTGCGAGCAGACGTTGTTGCAAAGGAGCAGACGACGCTCAGATAGGGGACCGCGATCAGCCAATCAGGGCTCGGCGTTCTGACGTCACCGCTACTTCCTTTCTCATGCGCAGAAGACGAAAATGAGCCCACTTGCGAGGCGTATAGGGGCCCCACGCTATTTCTCTATCTGCGTTGGTGGCGAGCGCCAACCCAAAACCCCAAACGGATTTTGGGTTCTGCGCAAGCGCAGTAATGAGCCCCTATTTTTTTTTTTTTTTGGCCCCCAAGCTTTGGGTCCGCCTATTCTAAAACTCTCTAATGAGAACAAAACGCGGAAATCGTCCTGAGCTAATGGCGAGACACATCCAAAACAAAACAATCGACGCGTGTAAAAATATAAAATTGCCTGTGCGCAATTCGTACACTGGAGATTTCGGAGGTCAATTCCCCATATTCCAATGTGATCAGATTTATATGACGGGCCGGCCCGTTTGTCGTGCATGTGTTTGGCTCTTTATGGATCCCCAGGAAAACGTGATGACATGATAGACGTGGGTTTCCAAAAATTCTAGCTTGAGAAAATAAATACCTCACAAATAAAACTTTCTTTGGTTAGGTGTATTATTTAGGTAACTGGTTGTTCATTTTGACCAAAACTATATGAGATTGGAAAACACAAAAAACAAATAACACTCAGGTGTAGATATTGAGTTTGGTAAACCCGAAGTAGGACTGGTGCGGGAGCCTTACGCCTAATAAAGTAATGTCCAACTTAAAAATTCACTAACAGCATTAAATGACAAAAATAAATTTTATTACGAGTTCAATAAATGCAGTGACTGGCCAGGCGAAAATTCTGGGTTTGTCGATATCCTTTACAAAGAGTTTAAGTAATGTACCGGTGTTAATTAGCTGACTTTTCCACGCAAGCAGTGGTGTGCAAAAATTAAAAATACGCAAAGGGTGTAGTGTGACGTTATATAAAATATGGTATAAGCGCGCCAATCGCACGCTGATTAGGACTGATTAAGATGATTAAGATTGAAACAGCGCCACGTTTTACACAAGCGTTGAGCTTATCGAAAGCTAAGGGTGCATCGAAAGCTAAAGTTTGTATATATAGCTATGCAACTTAGGCCGTTATGTTCGAATATTCATAGTACTCCATTACCATCAAATTTGGTCCTCCTTTTTTTTTTTAACAGAAGGAAGCAAACAGTTTAGCTTTCGGTTTGAAGAAAAACTCCAACTGCTGACAGCTACCAATCATCTCGGCGTCGATTATGAGTATTTACTGCATGCCAAGGGTCGCGTGCTGACGAGTTTTTTCCACGCGTGATTTCATACAATCAGTAGTTTTTGATGATCCTACCCACGCAAGCGACCCCATGTGAAGTTTAGTGTGTTCTATCTTGATTGTGGCACACGTGGCAAGTAGCATAGGCGTTTCTGAAATCCGCGAAATAGATTGCTCCTGGGTTACCTCGGTCTCTAATGCATGTCGCACACAAAAGAGCACGAGCTGAATCGCAGTGGGAAACGAAAACATAAATGATAAACAACTGTGTAGTAACGAGAAAATTTGAGGCATTTCATATATCCAAAAGGTCAGCTTCGTTTCAGCAAATATTTACCAGTAAGGTATTTGGTTTAAATGTGCGAGCGAAGCGGAACCTACAAGCGCGAATATGCTGCCCTGAATTACTCTTCCAGTGAACAAGATCACGTGCTCGGTAGAGCTCGTTCAAAGTATGGAGCTCGCTTTTCATAAGTTTTGGTGCGCTCAGACCTAAATTGATTTAGGAGTGAAATTGTATCGCATTTAAAAGACAATTGTAATGAATTATATTATTTCCGTATTTTTATTAAATGCGCCTATGTTTTTCTTGTCTTTTGCAATAAAGTGCCTTTTTCTTGGCTATGTAATATTTTTCCAGAAGTCCGACAACTATAATCTGTTTCACGGTTCATAAGTAAGAACCGCATAATCAAAGGTGTGAACAAGAAACAATAAAAAAGCGAATATACGGACACACATTAAAAATGCAATGTCACAGCGCATTCCAAATTAGTCATTATTTTTTCAGACGGCAGGAGTTTCGTACGGCGATATTCTTACGCGTTGTATAACATAAATTTAGCCGGTGCATTACAACTCCTACTTCCGGGTCTTTAACGTGCATCATGCAGTAGTAATACACGATCTCACGCCGGCACGATGCAGATGGGCGATTCAACCCAGGGTTCCTGCATGTCTTGTAGCATGAGCTCCGTGCTTTGAATGGAGCTCGCGCTCCCGCATTTCTTAACATGCTCTGATCTGTGGTGCGCCAACACACGGTTCCCCGCCACAGTTGGTTTAGACTAGAGTAGTGCCGCTAAATAAGCTATGCTTATTTAGTACCACTAGATAAGCTGATTTAGTGGCTCTAGCCTAGAGCACTGCCTAGAGTCACTAAATGAGCTACGCTTAGAATATCGACAATCTTTCCCCCGATATTGTTTTGGGCGCCGCCACATTTCTGCTTAGTACAAGCAGACACAACTGCCGATCGTCAGGATTTAGAAGTGCGACTTTCTCAGCATTAGTTTCAGTGTAGGGAAGCTCATGTAAAATATTGCTTTGCTTTATCGTGAACTGTTTAAACATTTGTGGAGGACGGAAAAACGTTTTCTATGATTTTATATACAGCTTCAGATAACACAGAGGTTCCGGACGAGTTGGCTGCTCATGATGTACAGGGGAACAGCGCACCCGCAAAACAGTCATTCAAGTCAACACACACAAAGAGAAGGAGGCACTTACGAAGCGCTGCGTAAGTGCCTCCTTCTTTTGTGTGTGCGTTGACTTGAGTGACTGTTTTGCAGGTGCGCTGTTCCCCCTGCGCATTAGCTTCAGATAACTGACAACCATGATTTTAAGCACCAAAATGAGTAACTGTCATTACTCTGAGGCGTAGCTTCTTTAGTGTCTCTAGTTAAGCCCGACCGCACAGGCACAGAAAGAGTACGAACTGCATCACCTCGCGCTCTTGGTGCTGCTTCAGCGGATTCATCAGCCTGTAGTGTTGACTGCGCTCTGAACAAAGGTACAGCGAAGCAAATATTCTGATCTTAGGTTGTCACAAGCCAAACCAAAAAAGGTCATCTAACACGCCCCAACCAAAAAAAAACAAATCGCGAGTTTATTTTGTTTAACAGGATGTCTTTTGACACAGGATGTCTTTTGACGAGCAACTAAAATCTCAGATTGCCCTTTGTCAGATTGTGGCCACCTCGGTCGGTCATAAAACCCGACAAAGAGGTATTCATAGGCCAGCGAGTTGGCTCAAATCCACTTAGACGTTCAAACGTTTTGTGTTTAGTTTTAATACCATTGCCACTTAAAACCACCAAGGTTGTCAGTTATCTGAAGCTAATGCGCAGAAGGAACAGCGCACCTGCAAAACAGTCACTCAAGTCAACGCACACACAAAAGAAGGAGGCACTTACGCAGCGCTTCGTAAGTGCCTCCTTCTTTTGTGTGTCGATTATTCAGGTGCACTGTTCCCCCCTGTACATCATGAGCAGCCAACTCGTCGGAAGCTCTGTGTTATCTGAAGCTGTATATAAAATCACAGAAAACGTTTTTCCGTCCTCCACAAACTTATTCACGATAAAGCAAAGCAATATTTTATGGGCTCCTACACTGAGAGTAATGCTGAGAAAGGTCGCACTTCTAAATCGATCGGCAGTTATCTGCTTATTACTAAGCAAGAAATGTGGCGGCATAAAATATGTCGGGGAAAGGTGTCGATATTAAGCGTAGCTCATTTAGTGACTCTAGGCGGTGCTCTAGGCTAGAATACTAAATCAGCTATCTATGGTACTAAATAAGCATAGCTTATTTGTAACTTTCCTCTCTAGTCTAAATAACTGTGGCGAAAATTATGTGTTTAATCTACCCGCAGATCAGAGCATGTTAGAGCGCAGCTCCATTCAAAATACTTTAAAGATATGCAGAAATTTTTAGGTTGGAATCGCCCATCTGCATCGTAGCGCAATGAGATCGTGCTATTTTGCCATGATGCGATTGACCCGGAAATAAATTTATGAAATGCACCGGCTCCCATGTTATACAACGCGTAAATATCGCCGTATATTTTTCTGCATCTGAAAAAATGACTAATTTGAAATGCGCTGTGAGCATTGCATTTTTAATATATTGTCCGTATATTCTTTTTTTTATTGTTTCTTGTTTACACCTTTGATATGCAGTTCTACTTATGAACCATTGAAACCGCCGTTGTCGAGACTCTGAAAATAATACATAGCAAGAAAAAGGCACTGTGCAAAGACAAGAAAAACATAGGCACATTTAATAAAAAATACAGAAATAATATAATTGTACAATTGTCTTTTTTAAATGCGTACAATTCACTCTAAATTTAGGTAGGCTTTAATAAACTTATGAAAGCGAATACTACTTGGGTGAGAAGCTCTACCGAAGCACGTAATGTTGTTCACTGGAAAAATTAATTCAGAGCAGCATATATTCGCGCTGTAAGATTCCCTTCGCTTCTACACATTTAAACAAATACCTTACTGGTAAATATTTAATTGAAACAAGCGTTCAATAAAATGCCTCAGTACTACACTTGTTGCATTTATGTTTTCGTTTCCCACTGCGATTCAGCTCGTATAACTTGTGTGCGACATACATTAGAGATTGAGGTAACTTAAATTTAATCTATTTCGCGGATTTCAGAAAACTGCCTAACTACCCTTGCGTGTGCTTGCAATCAAGATAGAACACGCTACTTCACATGGGAAGCTTGCGTGGATAAGAATCATCAAAAAACTACTGATTATGAAATCGCATGGAAAAAAAACTCGTCAGCACTGACCCATGGCATACGATAAATGCATGTCGGCCTTGAAAATTCTGTCAGCAGTTGGAGTTTTCTTCAAACCGAAAGCTAAACTTTTGCTTTCCTTCGTAAAAAAAGGGTGTTGATAGTAATGGAGTACTATGAATGACAATAACATTTCAGTTACATAATATATACAAACTTTGAAAACTCGATGCACCACTGCTTTTTCGATAAGCTCGGCAGCAATGTAATATTTCAATCTTAATCATCTTAATCCCGAGTCACAATCAGCGTGCGATTAACGCATATATACCATATTTTTTATATAACGTCGCATATATACTGCGTATTTTTAATTTTTGCACACCTACAAAGTCAATATACAATTATACCGATTTTTGTGCACTTAAACTCTTGTAAGGATTATCGACAATGATTTTCATACAATAATCACTGCATTTTATTGAATAAAACAATAAAATTAATTTTGTCATTTAATGCTGTTAGTGAATTTTTTAAGTTGGACATTACTTTTTATTAGGCGTAAAACCCGCCAGTCTACTTCAGGTTTACCAAACTCAATATCCTACACCTGTGTTATTTGATTTTTGTGTTTCCAATCTCATACTAGTTTAGTCGAAATGAGCAACCAGTTACTAAATAATACACCTAACCAAAGAAGTTTTATTTAATGAGATATTTATTTTCTCAGAAACAAATTTTTGAACCCACGTCTATCATGTCATCACGTTTTCCTGAGTCCGACAAACGAATTTTCATAAATCTGATCACGGTAGATATGAAATTGACGCCTCGAAATTTCTCCAGGTATACGAATTGCGCACGAAACAATTTTATATTTTTACACGCGTCGATTGTTTATCGCTAGCTCAGGACGATTTCCCGCGTTTTATTCTCATTAGAAGAGTTTTAAATAGGCGGACCCAAAACTGTGATAAAAAAAAAAGAATAAATCGATGCCTATGCTTGCGCAGGACAAGATCCCGTTTTGAAATGAGTTAGCGCTCTTTCCAACGCAGATGGAAGAGTAGCGTGGGATGCATGAGTCATTTTCGTCTTCTGCGCATGAGAAGGAAGTAGCGGTGACGTCAGAATGACGAGCCCTGATTGGCTGATCGCGGTCCCCTATCTGAGCGTCGTCTGCTCCTTTGCAACAACGTTTGCTCCCAATGTCGTCTGCGTCTGTCTTACCTTTCCTGCGACTTTCGGAAGTGCAGGTCTTTACGAGCGAGCCGACTTCGCCTTTCAGAGAAGGCAGACGAAATAACTCGAGTGGTTTGTTGTTTTGTCGAACAACTAGCAGACGCGCATCGGGAGGAAGTCAAAGGACTCACTGGCGAGGTGTTCCGAGATGCCGAGTCTGTTTGCTAAGAACCGAGAGTGAGCGTGTTAGTGTCCGCAAGGTCCCTCCCAGATACTTTGCCCCCTTCGTGTGCGGCAAGAGTCCTCATTCTTTAACGGCGTCGGCGGGTCGGCGCAGTTAACGTCGTCTGCTTTACGTCTGCTAGTCAAGCGATGCGCTCTTTACCTTTCCTGCGTCTGTCGGATATTCACCGCTTTTTCACCGGCGAGAGTCACCGTTGCACTCGGAAACAAGGAGATGACAAGAGGAAGAGATTGACCTCTTAATCTAAAATTGAGGTCAGTGATCACAGTATAATACGGTAAGGGTTCACAAGGGTCGCGCGGGCACATTCCATTCAGCACGCCAGCCGGTCGTGGGCAGACGGTCGCCGAGTCGGAGTGGCTGCTAGGCCTATCTGCCGAGTTCGCTTGGTCGGTGTCGGTGGAATCGTGGCCATTGGAGCTTTTCACGGGTGTTGTGGATCCAGTGTTCTTGTTCGTCGTGGTCTGTTCAAGTACTTTACTGTTTTCTTGCTGCTTGAAGTCGGGACGCGAGAGAAGCGCACGCAGAAAAATAAACGTCCGTTGGTCGTCGCGACCGCGACACTGTCGGCCATGCTGATTTGATCGTAACCAGTGCGTAGCTTCGGAGCTGTCGTAGGATTTTGTCGTAACCTGCGCAAAACTTACGAAAATTTCGGTTCGTGAATACGAATTTGTCTTTAAGTTTTGTCTTACGCATATTTTTGCGTAAGATAGTTTCGTGAATCTGGCCTCTCCACTTGCAAAAAAGTCGCAGGAAAGGTAAGACAGACGCAGATGACGTTGCGAGCAGACGACGTTGCAAAGGAGCAGACGACGCTCAGATGGGGACCGCGATCAGCCAATCAGGGCTCGGCGTTCTGACGTCACCGCTACCCCCTGCGCGAGAAGCAGACGAACTTGCCCTCCACATTTGCTTGGGGCCGGGTTGCGTCGCAAACATGGCGGCGCCCTTTCCGCTCGCTTCGGAGCAAATTCGTCATGGTCGCTGCAGTATAACCAGATTTTATTGCCGATGAGTGGTGCAACCGGCTTTCGCTTTGCTTTATCTCGCTCAGAGTTACAAAGAATGAGCTGTGGGCTCGCCCCAATTTTAAAGATCGTCCCTGATTCTGGCCGTTCGTAAGCCGCGGTAAGCGTTCCGTTGGCATGGCAACGTATTGCACCTCCGTGGCTCCGAGTGGATTTCGTTCGTGGCACGATAGCTGGAGCTTGAAAACAAGTATATCAAGGCTTCAAAGTCGCTCCAGCTCAGATCTAAACAGAGCAGCTACTCGCAGAGTATGCTCGCTCGCGTTCGTCCTCAGTTTCGGCATAGTTGAAGGCCTAAATCATCGGCGACGGACAGTCAAAGCGCACACGAACGCCCAAAAATCCGAGAACGAGCGACAAATTAGAGCGCTACAGATTGGATTGTTTCGGCTGAATACAGTCAACAACATTTAACTTGTTTTAGATTGTCTCTTGTTCTAGCCGACTTGGTTGGGATTTACCTTAACAATTATTTGTAAAGAAAAAGTACTTGCTAACCGCACATGTTTTACGTTTTTTAATATTTTTCTTTTTTGATCATTACGCTCGTTAGCCGCATTGGCGCTGCAAGCGAGGAACACGTAAGTTCGCTGCGCTGTGTTGCTAAAACCCTGTTCTATATGCCGTCAATGCCAACCTTGTTACGTTTGGGCCCTTCAATTTCTTAGGGGAACCCAAACGTTGCGGCCCCTATTCTAGAACTCTCTATTAATTTGCTAGAGACGTGAGCTCGGAGCGCAGGCCACTGACCCCCTGGCACGAGAACTTGCGCAGCCGAGCGCGTTCTACAGGTAGCTCGCGCAGAGAAAAACAAGTGAAGGAGCAGGGATGTCACTTTCAGGATATAGAAAATACCATACTGGATCGAGGCGCCACCAGACACGATTCATTGTATTGATGTACAGGTCTGGAAGAAGACCCATCGCCATCAGTTGGTTCAGAATAACACTAACCAAGGGTGAGGTTGCACCTTAAGCTGAGACTGCAGCCAAGTGCCACAAGCACGAGAGCTCGATGTCACTGCTTTGAAGCTTTCTTCCACAAAACGAGAACTCGCGCTGAAAATGCAAGTCTCAAAGCCAGGAGCATGGACTAAGGTCCGTTTCACCTTATGTTGTACCGAAGACAAGGCTAGAAGCGCGAGCTCATAGCGTTGGGAGCTACTCTTAACGCACGAGAGCTTGCGCCGCCGATTTGTGCCCTAGAGCAAGGAGCTCGCGCTTGTAGCCTTTCCTGCGGTACATCATAAGGTGAAACAGACTATAGCTCGCGTTTGCAGCTCTGGATGCAGTGTCAGCCTAAAGCCCGGTTCACACAGTTGCGTTTGACTGCGTTTGACTGCGTTGCGGCAGCGAGACACCAGGACATCCCTGCTTCTTATATCGCGTGCCAAGATGATTCCTTGAATTGGATTCCACACTTCATACGAAGCACAGATGTGCCGGTGACTGGTTTTCTGTTCTCGCCGCAACGCAGTCAAACGCACTCAAACGCAAGTGTCTGAACCGGCCTCAGGGTGAACACAGTATATTTTTCGTTTCAGCTTAAGTCCACACGCAGCGGATGCATCAAGCACGAGCTCTGGGCTTTCAGTGTTTCCGCTAAGCAGTCGCATAAACAGGTTCGCTGCAAAAAGAGTATAATTGTTGCACTTATGTCGTGTATGTCCGCCATATGATCTGTTTAAGTGCACTTGACTATTCATTTCAAAAGATACGAAGGTGGCATTATATTTGTGAATCTTAAGCGTGTGTTGAATGGACGATTTAACACAGGGTCTCTTATGGTATCCCTGAGACGACTTGAAGGCGAAAGCCCAAGCGCCGTTGCATTAAAGAGAGACGCATGATTTACTTAATTCACTTTGATTCCTCTTGATGCGCTTTGTCATCCTTCTTAATTTCTTCGCCTCTAATTTGCCTGAGTTGTCACGTAAACGTGATAGCGAACCTCCGAAGACAGCGCTCTTTCTGAAGACGCACTTTTGGCGCCGTTTCATTGGCTCACTCGGGTCGTGGCGTTGGCTGTGGTACCGGCGATAGCGAACCTCCGAAGACAGCGTGCTCCCTGACGACGCACTTTTGGCACCCTTTCATTGGTATCTTTCGTTTTGGTACCTTTTGTGTCGCCGACGTATTTTCTGAAGGTCGACTGAACAATGAGACGTACAAGACTTTCGCCTTAATATTACAATTGCAATTGCTTTTGTTGCAGGCGGTGACCCGTCGGATCTAAGCGACATCGACGGGATCAGTCAACTTGAGGCACTAAGTCGCCGGTTGGAGACGCCAAGGAAGGAACTGCTCATCAACATAGATCCCATCGAAAATGTCTCCGCTATCATTGAGGATCATTTCAAACTTGTGAGCGGTGTCGTCAGAGGAGGCGCGCTAGACGAGTGGTTTCAGGTTCCCGGGAACATCACGTGGGACTACAACAGAGCTCGCCAAGAGTGCGAGACATCCGTTGTGGCTCGGGTGCTAAGGAACGCCGGTCACGATGTCGCCTGTGGGTCCGGGGACGGTTCCTATCCGACCCTGATTAAATGTGGCAAGAGAGATCCGAGCAAACCGTGTGCACCAACTGTGGCGCCCTGTCTGTTCGACCTGTCCAAGGATCCTTGCGAATACAACAACATTGCAGAGCAACACAACGAGGTACGTCTAAAGACAAAAATGGTCCTTTTTTAAACGCTATTACAGCAAAATAACGAGTTCTGGATGAGAAAAACAAACAAACAAACAAACATTGAAATAATATTTAAACAATGCAAGGAATTTAGCCCCAGTGGAAATTTAGCCCCAGTAGTCTTAAAGTTAAGCGTGTAGGTCCCCTGTAATTGACCATATTACGAATGTTCCCAAACAGAGCGTTTCTTGAGAGTGGACGCGTGTGTGGCAACGAACACGCAATTCCTTACCCACAAACATTAGAAAAAAACGGCACAATGCGAAATAGTCATCGGAACCACAGAAGATACGTGTAACAGCTCGAAACAAAATGGCTGAATGTTCCTTCTCCAACGTGACAATCAGACGATGCATATCAAGTCAGCTGACCTTCCCTTGTTGAAGCCACCATAGCGACACTGAAAGTTTGAGAAGCTTATGGCGTGACCAGCCCCGAGAATCTTATTATTGCTTCGAAATCGATGACATTGCTTCACTCGCCCATAAGAGCGGCGATGGAAAAATCGTGAAGCAAGAAGCGTCAAAATCAGAGTCCACACCCTGCTCTTCTGTCTTTAACTGCACTTTTTCTTAAGGTTTTACAGACTAGTAAAAAAAAAGCAGTTAAAGCTACAGCAATGCGGTTTGTGCAGGTGAGTTGTGCAGTCAGGGGAAATATTCATCACGTTAAGGCGATTCCTTAGCCAAAGTTCGTAACTAAATTTTAAATCATTAAATAAAAAGATATGGTTTTAATCATAAATAAGTGCTGAATGTAATAAAAAAAACACTAAGTAACTTTTATAAATATTTGGGGCGCTTGGCAAACTTTGTTGGCGCGTTAACGTTACCAATTGTGCAACAGGCGGAAAGTTAGTGGAGCGAAAATTACGACCGCGCGATTTTAGGGGCGAAGCTCCTTAGGGTATAGCCTTGTCCGTCCGTCCGTCCGTCCGGCGTCCGTGCTCACATAAAAAAAATGTTTGCGCAGTCGACAGGATTTGAACCTGTGCGGGGAGACCCAAATAGATTTCTAGTCCATCGCCTTAACCACTCGGCCACGACTGCGGGACGAGTAGGGGGCTCTGAGATGTGGTAGTAACTCAAGAGCTGGGGTTTCTGTCATCGATGAAACGTTGCATGTAGCCGCTCAACGTCTATACACGAGAGGTCGCTGCGATCAAATGCGTATATAATCGCGTTAAACTTTACATGCATTGGCTTAACGTTTATAGACGAGAGGGCGCTGCGGTCAAATGCTCAGATGCGTATATAACCACGTTCCATACCGCCCATTCTCATTCTGACATGGACCGTTGACTTAGCGGTGGAGATGCGTTCCCACGGCTTCTAGCGGATCCAAGCTGATCCGCTTGAAGAACCACTGGCTCTGCATTTCACCGACCATAAAGCAGTAATAATGAAGTCGAAATGCAACCCGGAACTCAGCCCTGCCTATGAGCAATAAAAAAAAGTCAGCACCATCAGCCCTACCTACGAACAATAAAATCAGTATCATCAGCACCACCAGAGCTTCGCCCCAATAAACATCATTCACCACGTGGAGGTGTGGTCATTTGTTTCCTTCTCTTATCATTCGTCGCGTGTTCGTACTTCCAGCACTGCACCCGCTGCACAAGCGGTAACTTTAGAGCACCACCGCGCTTCTCACGCGCCCTATATCTTTTAAATTTTACTTTTGTGGCTTTCGATGACGCTCAGAAAGTTTATATTTGAAATCATGTGTTCATTTTCCCAAAAGTAAATATTAATAACTAACAACTTTTAATTAATTATTTAACTTATCATGACAATTGGTCCCTTATGCTACGTCGCTCTGGCCAAAAGACGCACCTGCATAGACCGCATTAGTGTAGCTTTCACGGTCTTTTTAAAACAAATATTTGAAGGTTTAATTAAACACAATGTAAAGAAAAAACTACAGAGCTGTAGTTTCTCTTCTACAAGGTGTTTATATTACCTACTTATCATATCTTGATGACGTTTCGCTAACACTTATGAGATGAAGGCTACCAAATAACTAATCGTCCTTCTTAAATTCTTGAAAAAATCGCTCCGGTCCCCGACATACTTTCTAATACAAAACAATAAACTTCCACTCTTGCGACGTCTTCGTTGAGCTCGCGGAAAGAGGATTACTATGGTGTTCAATCAACGATGTGGCTATGCTAAGCTAGCATTAATTGACACAGAGACATGTGCAGGTTGTGCCTACATTTGTGCATGTCCCGTTTTCCCTAGTCCTCGTGCCAATTTGTGTTAATATGGCAGCATTATTTAGTGAATGAATTATGCGAAACCAAAGATAGTTCCTGATAGCGTGAGAAAGATTATGTTTAAAGTCACTAAATCCCAGGAAAGCAGCACCATTGCCTTTCCTGCCTGCTAGCCGGACACAAACAAATACCAACATACAGAAAACAAACCCCATTAGGTGATTGGCTGATCGATGTTGGTTGCCATGGCGATAGCCATTACTTGCCATTCAAATCTTCGAAGCTTCCAAACGGCCGTTCCAACCAGTTGAACCAAGATCGTCGTGCAGCATCATCGCACTGTAAGCGTTCCTCGCCAATATAAAGCGTCTTTGGCACTGTGCATGCCATTCAATTATCACTCATGTTTATCTAGCCAGATCTCTTACAATCATATTGCTCTTCTTGCGTATTTCAAGACAGGAAAATTAATTTTGAATGCCTCCTAGTACTGACGCCTCATGTGATGGCGTACATCTTCGTACCGCCATAACATGCAACGGGAGTGCTTGCATGCATTGAAAGGCAGTGGCGTTCTTTCCGTGGATCCCGTGACTTTAAACATGTTGACGTTTCTCGCTTTGTGATTCGTTTGTAGGCGTTCTTATCGGCTAAGGCCGCAACCTCATTGACTCAGGAGCGACGATGACACGACTCACCACTCTTTGGCTTTCTTAAGTTGGCAGTGAATTTTTAATTTTTTTGTCTTGTAGTTCTCTAGGCATTTTTTTGTAGATGACAATAATTTACTTGCTTTCGGAATGAACTATGGTCACTCAGTGACCATAGTAGATTCGAAAGTAAGTAGATTACTGTAATCAACAAAAAAGGCCTAGTGTGACTATAGTTCATGCTAAAGCAAGTAGATTATTGTAATCTTCAGAATAGGACCAGAGAACTACAAGACGAGAAATAAAAGTAATTTGCTATGACGTTTCAGGCTGCGCACTGACGAAAAGAATTACGTTTCAAGATCAAACGAGCGATCGAGTTATTTTGGTAACATGATACTGTCAACCCTGACACAAGAAGAAGAAATAAAATAGCTGACAGCACCAGACTTGTCTTGTATCCGGTAATTTATTTCTCCTTGTCTCAGGGCCTAGATTATGACGTAGCTGACACGACGTTTTTTCTGCTCACTTTACTGGTTCGGATATTGTTTTCAAATTATACAACAGTTTTTAGTGTTTGTCAATACTGGGTGCGCTCTGCAGATCGCAGTGATCGACCCTCTACATGCTTGCTCTGCGAAGAAATCGAAATTATATATTTTATTTTAGAGTTCAGAATCTAGAAACCTTCGAGGCGCAACACAGGGGCACTTAGCCCACAGATTACCGACATGTGGAGGAAGAACTGGCGTCCTGTAATAAACGAAGTCATAAAAATATATTTCTTGGCAGGTGCTGCAGAGGCTTTTAAAGAAACTAGAAGGATACCGGGAAACCTCAGTGCCCCCTGGAAATCTACCTTCAGATCAACAAGCCAATCCGGCGCTGCACAAGAATGCGTGGTCTACATGGGGCGACGTTTCTACGTGAGAATATGAAAATCTGCAAAATGTATGGTTAATATTTATTTTTCTTATATCTTTCAGAAATAAAAAAAACGCAAAAAACGTATGTCTCTCTTTCTGAGCTGTTGCGTTATGTTGAAGGACGAGTGTGGCACACTATAGAACCCAAGGGACAAAGTATTGGTCTAATTAAACATTTACCTACAAAACAATAAAACTTCAGTAAAAAGAGCAAATAGTGTAATATCCTATGTTTTCTTGCCAATATAAAGGAAAAGGCTTCCGCCTGTCGGACTGAGGCCTTGTTTGCATTCCCGAAAAGTGTTTTTTTTTTCCGGTTCTGGTTATTAGACGCGGGAATTCTTCAGTATGGATTTAGGAGAGAAGGGAGATAGACTTCTCAGCAACACCCTGACCCTCCTAACCACGCTCCGGCAACAAGTGCGCGAATAGCCTGACATTTATAACTTTGGGGCGTCGTTGAATTGAAAGTATTAAGTTTTATCTTATTATATTATCTACCCTTCACGAATGTCTGAGGTTTGGTAATCTGTCAATGAGGACACAGATTCAAGCAGAATTCCTGGACGTCCGAAGGCTCCCCAACGAGCGACGCCCAGCAGCGACTCCTTTATCGTCAACAACATCCAAAGAACATAGAAGAGAACCTTTACTTGCCGACATTGGCAGTCACGGTGGCCAACGCCGTGGGAGCCGCCATTGCACACCTGCTCCGGCTACTACTTCATAAGGTTAATATAATAAATCTTGAGTAGAAGTGACACTAACTTCCTACGCATTTCGGCCGCTCTGAAAAGCATATCTGTAAGCCATATATACAGTCCCGAGTTGCATAGTGTTTACTGCGACAGCATGTGCTATCTGTAAAAGTAAAAGTACCTATAAAAGTAATCTATAAAATTGTGGCTAAAATCTTTTGGTTCGGTTATATTCGGTTGTATTTTCCGGCTCCTCCCGAGACCTCGCACAATGACGCGTGGTAGAAACATGATACAGAGAAATTTGTACTGCTAAAGTCGACAGTCTCCACGGGAATGTGGCGTAGGAACGTTATCACTTCAGCACATATGCACGCCCGCCTGATACTAGAATGTCGCGAGCAATGGTAACGCGTCTAATTTTTCAGAGACTGCTGGCGATTCTTTTTTCGATTACTTTGGCTGTTTTACTCCTGTCGCAGACGGCGGGTCCGGAGTGCCGGCTATCGAGGACGGGGAACCAGGAAGTACAGTAAGCCCATTCGCTGTCTTCTCGTTGTGTTGTCTCACTCCCTGGGAGACGAGCGAAGCACAGACCGATCGGATGATGGCGATTATTGGCAGAGCGAGATTACTACAAAGAATGACACAACTTTTGGCGCCGTTTCATTGGCTTATTCGGATTGTGGCATCGGCTGTGGTCCCGGTGATAGCGAACCTCCGACGATAGTGCGCTCTCTGACGACGCACTTTTGGCGCCTTGTCATTGCTACTTCTCGTTTTTGTACCTTTCGTGTCGCCGACGTGATTTCTGAAGGTCAGCTGGACGATGAGACATATAAGGCTTTTGCCTTACTAAAACAATTACATTTGTTGCGGGCGGTGACCAGTCGGATCTGGGTGACACCGACGGAATCAGTCAACTAGGTTCACTAAGCCGCCGGTCGGAGACGCCGATGAAGGAACTGCTCATCAACATAGATCCCATCGAGAATGTCTCCGCTATCATTGAGGGTCATTTCAAACTTGTGAGCGGTGTTGTCAGAGGAGGCGTGCTGGACGAGGCGTGTTTCAGGGTGCCGGGAACATCACGTGGGACTACAACAGAGCTCGCAAAGAGTGCGAGACATCCCTTGTGGCGCGGGTGCTAAGGAACGCCGGTCACGATGTAGCTCGCGGGTCCGGGGACGGGTCCTATCCAACCCCGATTAAATGTGGCAAGAGAGATCCGAGCAAACCGTGTGCACCAACTGTGGCGCCTTGTTTGTTCGACCTGTCCAAAGGTCCCTCCGAGTGCAACAACATTTCAGAGCAACAGGACGAGGTACGTCTAAAAAGAAAAAAAAACCTTATTTTTCATTCTTAGTACAGTAGAATTACGAATTTTGAATGAAAAAACAAACAAAGAAACAAAACATATGCACACGGAAGAAATATTTAAATAATGCAAGAAATCGCTCGGGAAATTTTACCCCAGTAGTCTTAAGATCCAGGGTATAGGTATATTTGACCATGTTGCGGACGTTCCGAAATAGAGCGTTTCTTTTGAGTAGACGCGCGTGCGGCGACGAACAGGCAGTTCTTCAACCACAAACATAGGAGAAAAAATAAACGGCACAATGCGGAACAGTCTTTGGAGCCACAGAAGATACGTGGAACAGCTCGCAGCAAAATGGCCGTATGCTCCTACTCCAGCATCGAAATGAGATGCTGCATATCAGGTCAGCTGAGCTCCCTTGTTGAAGCCATCATAACAACACTGACAGTTTAAGAAGCGCAGGGCGTGACCAGCCCCGAAAATCATAATATTGCTTCGCAACCGACAAGATTGCTTCGCTCGCCAAGAAGAGCGGCGATGGAAGAATCGAGAAGCAAGAAGCGTCAACATGAGAGGCCACACCCTGCTCTTCTGTCTTGAACTGTATTTTAATGCGAAAGCATTAACTGTATCAATGAGCGAGCTGACGTCATCAGTCTGAAGCGCGAAAACCGCAGATAGTTTCCTTCGGCTCCATTGGCTGGCGCGCGTCGACGGGGCTCTCATTGGCCGCTGCGCTCGTCAGTTTCCACGACCGCTCACCCCATGGCGCTGCGTGTCCATCAGCGCGGAACGTCCAAGGTCACCAGGGGAGCACACGCGCCGACCGGCGACGAAAAGTACGCAGCAGACAAAAAAGGCATTCCTTATGACATTCCAGAAAGGCAAAAAGCATTCCTTATAGTTGTGAATGCTTTCGCATTCACAACTCATAACGAATGCTTAGGTGTACTTCGATCGTTTTTTTCTTAAGGTTTTACAGACTTGTTAAAAAAGAAACTGTTAAAGCTTCACCAATGCGGCTTGCGCAAGTGAGATATGCAGTCAGGGGGAAATATTCGTCGCGTTAAGGCGATTTATTAGCAAGAGTTAGTAACTAAATTTTAAATGATTCAATAAAATATATGGTTTCAATCAGCAAAAATGCTGAGCGTCATAAAAAACCACTAAGAAAATTTTAGAAATATTTGGGGCGCTTGGAAAGCTCGTTGGTGCGCCAACGTTACCAATCGTGCAACAGGCGGAAAGTTAGTGGAGCGAAAAATACGACCGCGCGACTTGTCCTTCTCTTATCATCCGTCGCGTGTTCGTACTTCCAGCATTGCACCCGCTGCACGAGTTGTAACCTTAGCGTGGCACCATGCTTCTCACGCGCGGCGCCCTATATGTTTTTAAATTTTACTTTTGTGGCTTTCGATGACGTTCAGCAGGTTTATAATTTAAACCATGTGTTCATTTGCGCAAAAGTAAACCGTAACTAAAAACTTTTAATTAATTATTTAACTTATCGTGACAATTACTCCCTTATGTTACGTCGCTTTGGTTATAAGATGCACGTGCATACACCTCATTTGTGTATCTTTCACGGTCTTTTTAAAACAAATCTTTGAAGCCTTATTTAAACACAATGTAAAGAAAAAACTACAGGGTAGCTAAACTCGTGGAGCAAAACATTCTTCGCTTTTTGACGTAGCGGGGGGAGTGACCAAAAGAACGCCGCAAAGTTTCCTCCTCCCGGCGCGCGCTCAACTTCGCAACTTTTGACGAAAAATCCCCCGCGATCCCTAGGCGGTGCACGAGAGCACGAGACAGCGCGGGGAGGCGAGCGTTCACGCCGCTCGCTGTACGTTGTCTTTGAGCTCTCTAGCGCCGACAATCCCGTCATGCCTCGCCCAGGCGAGGAGCGAGAGCAGACGACGGGAGTTCGTCTGCTACGAGGCGGCATTCGCACAGCGGAGCTGAAAGAAAAAGTTGGTATTCTGCTCGAAATGGCGTCCCGCGGGCCACAAACTCAAACGCGAGCTTGAATTGTAAGCGTCTGATATTCCACGAAGGGAGGAATCGACGACCCGTGTTTTATTTGCAAAATTTGGGTCGCTTTGTTGCCGTACAGACGCTGAAACCTACCAGTGTGTAATGAAAGGCCCAGGACAAACACAGAGGCCGCGAGATCTCGCATCATCTGTGTGCAGGTGAAAAGTGGAACATTTTTCTACAAAGCTCCCACAGCAGAAACCTGTGACGCATTCACTCAGCGTCCGGGAAGGCTAAACATGGAGACGTTGCCCGAGGCTTAAGCACAGTCATATTTGAACGGCAGCTATCTTGCCCCGTCGTATTTTGTTTGAGAAAGCTCTCGTTCTCAATGCCCTCACCAGGGAAATAAAAAAAGTCTTACGAAACGTATTGCTAGATGTTCCAAAGAACTAGATTTACGCAGTATCCTTTCAGTGGTTCACTCATAATACTATGCTTAAAACGAAGCAAGCTTTTGCGCGTACAGTGCCATAAATTTTCTCAAGTGTATGCTGTTTTGTAGTCAGCTGGCTTCGGAAAATTACGCCGTCTGTAGATATCTCTGACAGCCGAGTTCCTTAATTGGAAATCATCGCAAATATAAGTGACACGTTGCAGCAACCAACGTTTATAGATAAACGATGGCAGCGACTGCGCTCCCGCATTCCCACCCATCACGTCGAACAAAAAGGCGCTAGTTTCGGTTTGAGGTCGGTACTTTTCTACAACATCTATGGCGACAGCATCAGTCTGCACTAGGTGCATTCGGCAAGTTCGTCCGGGGCCTGTTCTCCCTGCAGCACTCCGCGGGTGCAATGCATTAGAACTCTCACAGTGCAAGTCTGGATCGCGGATCGGGAGCCCGTCACTGGCCTCACCGGCGGCCATTGCTTGACAACAGGCAATGCGCCGCGTCCTGTCTAGTTCTCCCTTCGTTTTCGTCCTTGTTGTTTTGGCGTATTACACCATGAGGCAATACACGAAAGTCTAAGGGAGAAACACGCAAAAATAGGAAGCTTGTATACGCGGTGCTCGAGGGCGAGTATATTATGACGTGCTGCGATGATTATATCGGGTGCTTGGAGATCAACTAGACATTCGTCAAACGTTCGAACATTGATTATAAAAAAATAAAAAATGGGCCGGAGCACCACCGACTTTACTGACGTCGCTTGCTTCGGTTGCTAAATAAACGGCACGTTCAGCGACTGAACGGCACGCTCCGAGTTTCAGTTTGTCACGGAAGCCCTCACAGCAGTTCAAAGAAAACGCTTTCACCATGAAGTACTATGTACAAGCGGTTAAAACGATGCGAATGTCCCCAGTAAAGGCCTTCCAACTTATCGTTTGCTGAGCTCTGATGACTCCGAGATCACAGATGACACCACAATAACTCTCGGTAGCCCTTGTCTCATTAAACACATCACAGTTAACGCCCAACAAAGTCGCCCTCGACCCTCAACCACACAACGTTTATTTAAACAAGATTGGTATTCTAACGCGTTTAATATTCTTGCCCACAATATTAACTGTTATTTGCGGAAACACGATAGAAGTTTCATGATCGAGAACAACCTACTAACGTAATAAAATTGAGTTTTCCCGTTTCTCCTATAGCATGCATTAGATCGTGTCAAGCGATGACTGCCGGTGGTGCCGCTCGACCCCAGCGATCCAGCCTAATAAGAGATCAGTGGTGCCAGTGCTATTAGACATAAATCGTGTATTTGCATCGGTACACCCATACCTGCCGGATGTCGGGACGAGGCGCAAAACCGTACATCCGGCCAATATTGAAGCCGGTTTTCGGCCGAAGTTGCCTCGACACTCGCCAAGAAGCAACGTGTAGTTTCGGCGACTCGTTTGTGTAATTTAATTTTTCAATCATTTTATTGGGTCCCGGGCCACTGTGTACACCCCAAAAAAGGAATGTACTGTGGTAATTACACCTTGACGAGAAGGAGGCACGTAGCCAGGATCTTGTTTTAGGGGGGGGGGGGGGCGCCCATGACAAAGTGCTCTATGAGGGGGAGGGGGGAGAGGCGGCCCCAGCAAAATAAAAGATTTCGGGGGGGGGGGCCTTATGGCCCCCCCCCCCCTGGCTACGTGTCTGACGAGAAGGGGTATTGTAGTTTTACATCTTTATAAAAAGGTGTAGTGCATTATCACACGTTTTAAGAAACGTGTTTAAAAAATCGCACATTATTAAAGGTGTGAGGTTTACATTTTTTTATAAGGTCTATTGCTACACTTATTAGGGGGTTAGTTATTGGGCACCCCACTTACATGTATAAAGGTGTGAAAATTTTTATTTTGTATATACCTCTAACGGAAGAAAATCTCTTTCATGTGATTACATCGCGTGCCGATGAAACGATCTGTCGATGACACGTCGTTCGATGAACTGATTTGACCGCCAATGAGTGACGACTGCCAGTAAAATTTCGGAGAAATAATTCTGCCGGCTGCCGGGAGACTCGAACCTACCCAAGAATTATCCCGGTTCTTGTTTGTTTTCCAACATTCTGAATTGTATACCAGCTTATTAATACCTCTTCGGATATTGCAGAAAAAAAAAAAACGATGGCAGCCGCAAAAACTTTGACAGCCCGGCTCACAGTCATGTGGGAGACTGACAGGTGCTCGTCAGTCGCCACCATGCCTTGAAAGCTACCGGTTTCGAAGAACCGGAGCGCGCAAAGAACTTGTGGTTCCACGGTCATGGTAGACGCGATTGTCCGCCGCCTCGAAGTCCGGGCGCCGAACGAAGCTCGTCGCAGAGTCAACGCACAACGGCTTTCGATAGCCGGTACTGTCGCCGAAAGTCGTCGTCGGGGAGTTGAAAGGCGTCCCCGGTGGTCTCAGTAGCGACGCCGACGGTGGCGGAAGATAAGCTCGGCCGCAGCGTACGGCACCGCCATGTTGACAAAGTTTAACTTCGCCTCGATCCGAAGCGAAGATCTCGAGCTCAAACCACGGCTCTCGCAAAGTTCGGACACGTCACTTTGACGTCAGCGACAACTTCGACAAACGAGGTTTCTTTTTTACACAAACTTCGGAGGGATTTTGAGCGTCAGCAGGTTGCCTAGGGACAATCTGTAAAGCATTAATTTTAGCTTGGCGCAGGGATGTAGGGACAAATTGGCGCTACGTCATCGGCGAAGCCGTTCAATCAGCGGGCTCCTCGCGCCCCTCACGCGCCGCACGCGCGCCTCGATGAACTTTGCTACATTCTGCCTCTCTCAAAGAAATGAGCGTTCGAATGATTGACACCTCGCTCGGCGCGACGTCAGCGTCGCGAGAGTCCAATTAGCGCGTTCCGCAAACTTCGGGCACAAAGTTGTGCTTGACGAGTTTAGCGACCCAGAACTGTAGTTTGTTCTCTTCACGGTATTTATATTATCTAGTAATCACATTTTGATGACATTTTGCTAACACTCATGAGATGAATGCTACCAAATAATAAATCGTCCTTCTTAAATGTTTGAAAAAAATCGCTCCGGTCCCCGACATACTTTATAATATCAAACAATAAACTTCCACTCTCGCGACTGCTTCGATGAATTCGCGGAAAGAGGATTACTATAATATTCAATCAATAATGTGGCTATGCTAAGCTAGCATTAATTGACACAGATACATGTGCATGCTGTGCCTACATGTGCATGTCCCGTTTTTCCTAGTCCTCGCGCCGATTTGTGTTAATATGGCAGCGTTATTTAGTGAGTGTAATGCGAAACCAAAGATACTTCCTGATAGCGTGAGAAAGATTATGTTTAAAGTCACTAAATCCCAGGAAAGCAGCACCATTGCCTTCCCTGCCTGCTAGCCGGACACAAACAAATACCAACATACAGAAAACACACCCCATAAGGTGATTGGCTGATCGATGTCGGTTGCCATGGCGATAGCCATTTCTTGCCATTCAAACCTTCGAAGCTTCCAAACGGTCGTTCCAACCAGTCGAACCAAGATCGTTGTGCAGCATCATCGCACTGTAAGCGTTCCCCGTCAATATAAGCGTCTTTAGCACTGTGCATGCCATTCAATTATCCCTCATGCCTATCTCCACAGATCTCTTACAATGATATTGCTCTTCTTGCGTATTTCAAGGCAGGAAAATTACTTTCCAATACCTCCAAGTACTGATGCCTTATATTATGGCGTACACACCGCCATCAGATACAACGTCAGTGCTTAAATGCATTGAAAGGCAATGGCGCTCTTTCCCATGATCCAGTGACTTTAATTCTGTTGACGCTTCTCGCTTCGTGATTCGTTTGTAGGCGTTCTTATCGGCTAACGCTGCAACCTCATTGGCTCCGGAGCGACGATGAGATGACTCACCCCTCTTTCCCTTTCTTAAGTTGGCAGTGTTTTTTTTTTGTCTTGCAGTTCTCTAGGCATATTTTGTAGATGACAATAATTTACTTGCTTCGGAAGGGACTAGGATCACTCAGTGACCATGGTCCATTCCAAAGCAAGTAAATTACTGTCATCTACAGACAAGGCCTAGTGTGACCATAGCTCATTCCGAAGCAAGTAAATTATTGTAATCTACAAAAAAAAAAGGCACAGAGAACTACAAGACAAGAAATGAAAATAATTTGCTATGACGTTTCAGGCTGCGCACTAACGAAAATATTTACATTTCAAGGAGAGGAAATGAGCGATCGAGTTATTTTGGTAACATGATAACCGCCTGAGGAAAGAAGAAGAAATAAAATAGCTGACAACACCACACTTCTTTAATATCCGTTACTGTATTTCTTCTTGTCTCAGGGTGTAGATTATGACGTAAAAGACGCGATGTTTCGCCTGCTCATTTTCCTTGTTCGGATATTGTTTTCAAGCTATATAACAGTTTTTAGTCTTTGCCAACCACTGGGCGCACTCTGGGGAGCGTAGTGATCGACCTTCTACATGCTTGCTTTGTGAGGAAATCGAAATTATATCAGTTCTTTTAGAGTTTAGAATCTACAAAACTTCGAGGCGTAACACAGCGGGCGCTTAGGCCACACATTACCGACATGTTGAGGAAAAACTGGCGTCCCCTAATAAATTAGGTCATAAAAATATATATCTTAGCAGGTGCTGCGGAGGCGTCTAGGGAAACTAGAAGGATACCGGAAAGCTTCAGTGCCCCCTGGAAATCTACCTTCAGATCCACAAGCCAACCCGGCGCTGCACAACAATACGTGACAATATGAAGATCTATAAAAAGTATGGTTATTATTTATTTTTCTATCATCTTTGAGAAATAAAAGCTAAAAAAAAATCTGTCTCTCTTCTTAAGCTGTTGCTTTATGTAGCAGGACGAGTGTGGCGCACAATAAAACCGAAGCAACAAAGTATTGGTCTCATTAAACATTTGTCTAGAAAACAATACAACTTCAGTAAAAAATAGCAAATGATTTTATATTCGATGTTTTCTGGCCAATAAAAAGAAAAAGGCCTCCGCGTGTCGGACAGAGGCCTTGTTTGCATTCGCGGAAAGTGTTTCTTTTTCCTTGTTTTGTTTATTAGGCGTGGGAATTCTTCATAATGAAATTTAGGAGAGAAGGGAGATGGACTTCTCAGCAACACCCCGACCCTCCTAACCACGCTCCGGCAACAAGTGCGCCAATACCCTGACATTTATAACTTTGGAGCGTCGTTTAATTGACAGTATTAAGTTTTATTTTATTATATTATCTATTCTTCACGAAAGTCTGAGGTTTGGTAATCTGTCAATGAGGACACAGATTGAAGCAGAATTCCTGGACGTCCGAAGGCTCCCAAAGTGCATCGCCCAGCAACGACTCCTTCATCGTCAACAACATCAAAAGAACACAGAAGAAAACCTTTATTTGCCGACATCGTGCTCACGGTGGCCGCGGTCGTGGGAGCTGCCATTGCACACTTGCTCCGGCTACTTCTCCATTAAGTTAATATAATGAATCTAGAGGAGAAGTTTCACCAACTTTCTATGCATTTCAGCAGCTCTGTAAAGCGTATATGTAAGCCACATACACAGTCCCGAGTTTTACGGTATTTACTGCGACAGAACGCGCTATTTGTAAAAGCAAAAGTAGCTACAAAAGTAATTTATAAACGAAAGGCTAATATCTTTCGGTTCGGTTATATTCGGTTGTATTTTCTCGGCTCCTCCCGAGGCCTCGGAATCGTACAGCTGCACAGTGACGCGTGGTAGAAAAGGATACAGAGAAATTAGTGCTACTAGAATCGAGAGTCTATCCGCAGGATGTGGCGTAGGAACGTTACCACTTAAGCATATACACGCCCGCCTGATTCTCCAATGTCGCGAGCAATGGTAACGAGTCTAATTTTTCGCAGACGGTTGGTGATTCTATTTTCGTTTACCTTGGCTGTTTTACTCCTGTCGTTCAGACGTCCATCCTCCAGACGGCAGCCCTACATCGTTTTCATACTTGCTGACAATTGGGTGAGTAGCGCATTGCGTATTAAGCGTATGTCAGATCGTTTCTCTAAAAATGGTTCAAATTTGTTTGTTCTCGTGCAGAGCACGAGATGCTAATTACAGTGGGCCCAGGTATTGTTTTGACATGAACTGAAATGAATGAAATGAAATCTTTTATTTCCAGAAATTTACTCTGGCGGGCTTTCAGACAAATGCTACCATATGGTAACTTAACGGGGTCTGGGGCCCTAAAGTGACCTGCCGAAATATTTACGTTATAGACCCTGTTCAAATTTCGAGCGAGTTCTGCAGCTTGATGTACATGCTTTTGAAAATCAACACGACAAATTGAAGATAAAATACTTGACGTATATTAAAAACGTATTTCAACTACTTTCATACATGTACTGCAGATCATTCAACCTCTCCCGTGTACAGATATTTTGAAGACCGGATATACGTATGCGTGCAACGCAGTCAGTCCCCAGTTTTGTCGAAGCCACTACCAACAGTATGTGTATATTGAGCAAATGTTTCCTTTTTTTTTTAGTCTTTTGGTTCTATTTTGCGGATTCATCCTGTGACCTCGCGATCGCACAGCTGCATGCAGACGTGGAGTAAAAACATGATACAGATCACCAAGTACTGGATGGCTCGACAGTCTATCCGTACGATTGCGGTTTAGAAAATTTACCACTTGGTGAGACAAGCCTGGTACTCCGATGGAGCAAGCGATGGTTAGGCGTCGAACTTCCCACAAGCCGCTGGCTCCGGCCTCTTGCCAGGAAAGAGGGGACGGCATGAGTCCACAGCGCTTCCCGCCTGGTGAACATCGCGGCGGCTGGAGTGGTCATCCTCCTTTTCATTGCCTTGGCTGCCATTCTCTTGGCATCCAGACAATCACCTGTCCGACAGCCCCACATCGTGTTCATACTTGCTGATGATATGGTAAGAAGATTTGGCGATTTGGTATAAAACTTCGATGATTTTGCGGGAAACTGTTTTCACTAAATTTAGCGGAAATTTAGTACCACATGGCGTCATAATGCCACGGGACGTCAGAGTGTCATGTCACACCATGGCATCACGTGCCGTGACAGTGTCACATGAACATCGTCCGCTGAATTTAGAGAAACGTAAGCCCCATAAATTTAAAGACGGCAGAGTAAGTGTGTGAAGCAGTGTTCAACGTCTCGGCTGTCGGCGCCATTCATTTACAAAACACGGCAAGGAACCGGCAACGTATTGAAATATGTATCCATATTTAGCCCTAGAAAGAGCCCAAGCTCGTTTCTTTTTTCGAAGAGCCTGGAGCCTCTATTAAAATATTGATGTCTTTAGGCTGTGACTAGGTTTTTAGTCACTGATATCATTCGTACTTCTTAAGTCACCCTTCGTGATTCGTCCTTCGCGGTTCTTTCCGACTAATGTCGGAATCTCATTACATGTGAAACGGTAATAAGTAGGGCTGGGCAATACTTCTAATATCCTATTGATTAATCTATTATTCCTTTAATCGCGATTCATTTTTTTACCGGTAAATCGGTAATGTTTTGACGTATCAAATGAAATTAAAAAATTAAACACTTTCGCCATGCAGACGTGGACGAGAACACCTGTGCGAAGGGCAATCTTTAGGCGAAATGTTAACCTAAAGTAAACTAAAGGGGCAAAATGTATAACTCCAGGGAATCGCGGAAGGTATCCCGGCCACTTGGACGCCGTGCAAGTGTCCATTTCGCGCAACAAAGACTATTGAGAACAATTAAAGGAGGTTGCCTTTGCCTGAAAATATCAACAAACCACTTTGCCTCATGCACCTGAAGTAAGAATTTGTGAGTGTGAGTGTCTCTGAACCGTTCTCTACTACCCATCGAGCTTAATTCATAATCGAAATTGCATAGTGAGCCGTTTATCGCATCGCCCACCGCTAGTAATAAGATGCTGAAGGCTCGTCATGGCCTGTGTTTCTGAAGCTCGGAGAAAACCCAGGCCAGAAATGACAGGTTCACTCAGAAATCTTTAAATGGTCAGGGTAACATTGCACCACAAATAAAGCTGTCATAAAATCCTATTTGTAAAAAAGAAATTCTTTTAACTCTATTTATCAAGGCGAAAGCCTTATATGTCTCATCCTTCAGTCGATCTTCTAAGCCCTTGAGCCAAAACACGTCGACGATACGAAAAGTAAGAAAACACGTCGGCGACACGAAAGGTACGAAAATACGTCGGCGACAAGAAAAATACCAAAATCAACGGTTCGCCACTGGACCACGAGACGGCATTACTTGTGCCCGAATCGGCAAAGGCGCGCGCGCGGCGCAAACCCAGCGGGGAGGAGGACAATCTCGCTCTCTTTGCTCGGGCAGCGGGGAAGAGCGGGCGTGCGACATGCCTTGAAGTAACGGCGGCAAAAGTGCGTCGTCAGAGAGCGCTATATTCGGAGGTTCGCTATCACCGAGATCGGCGTTGGGGCTTTCGCTTTCAAGTCGTTTTAGAAATGAGTAAAGCTATACGCACTCCGGAGTGCATTTCAGACGAAATGGCTATACGCACTCCGCGGAGAGCTCATGCCGCTCGGGCCACCCTTTTCGAACTGCGGGTGTATCACTGGGGAGCGTGTTAACCCAGCCCTCCGCCTGCGTTCACGCCGCTTCGCGGCGACAGTATCGGCTGCTAATTACAAAACGTAACCAGTACACGCCGCTTCGCGGCGTCCAGCCGGCAACTCAAGCCTCGCTGTCCCCAATCGCACCTCCAGAAAAGGAGTCCCATACAATTTAGTTTTGTGAAGTTTCGTCGACAACACCATCGCGAAAAATAAATGTAGTAAATATCGCCAAATGCCCCGACAAAACAAAATGTTCAAGAAAGAAAGAAAAAAAATAAGTTGGCCCACCGACGTTTGAACCCGCGTCCACTTGCGTACTAAGCGGACACCTTGACCCTTATGCTATGCCATCGCCGAAAAAACTGGTTGTGACCATTCCTTTTGTACGAGTTTAGCGGAGTGCGGATAGCCATTTCGTCCGAAATGCACTCCGGAGTGCGTAGAGCTTTATTCTTTAAAAATAAAATAAGAAAACCTGTGATTTTGCTTTTTGGCAGCTGCTGAAGGAGATGTGATGGAATAGCGTTTGGCATCCTTTGAACATCATCAGATGGGCCGTCGAGCTCAGCGCTCTTGATCTGCCCCAACGTAGCCACTGCAACCTAGAGGACAAGGGCCCATGACTTCGTCGTCCGTGAATCCCTGACCCACCCGAAGGGGCAAACTCGCCGACGATAGACAAGAGTCGCCGCAAACCGGCAGACATGTCCGTCTTGGCAACGCCGCTTGATACCGTCGCGCAATTGCCGTGAGACACTGCTAGACACGCTAGCAGCGGCGCTGACGCAGGCTAGGTGGCGCTGGACGGACCCACTATGCGGAGCGCAATTGCGTCTGCTACTTTTGCAGAGGTCGTGGGGGCGTCAGAACGCTGAGCTCTGATTGGCCCTGATTGAAGGAGAGTACGTAGACCTCAAGGCAGCTTACTTTGGCTATGTTCGAAATCTTACCCGAGTAACCTGTATCCTACGTCAGCGGGTAATACCACGTGACATCGCGAGTGAACAATCTGCGACTCGATTTTGGAACGGCCGGAATAATCACCTGGATACTACGCGGATTGGCTTCGTCTCGTGCTACGGCAAAAAGAAAACATAGCAGCGATGGCTGAAAATTGCAGACGATCTCTTTTGATCATGGAGAAACCACACAGAGACGATAATGTTAACCGCTTTGAAGTTTTTCTTTGACAGTGACGACGCGTTTTTTTTTAGATGGCTCAACCAGCTCCTTTTGCTCACCTTCCATTTTGGGCTGTATATGGAGATAAAAATTACTAATTCCTATCAGTTAGACATCAACATTTTTGTTTTGATTAATCTGGGCGATCGCTGTAAGTCTAGTCCAGATGCCATAAACAGCCTCAACTCATCGTAATTAGCACCGATTACGTTTAGCGGATATTGCTTCCACACGGTAGAGCGGTAGAACGCATGGGGCTTTCTCAACAGTGATATGTAACTTACGTTCGCTTTGACGCGAATATGAATTTAAAATCACAAAGAGCACTTCGGAAACGCTATAGACAATTTATTAGGGAGGGAAATGTGATGGGGTTGTTGACTGATGGTTACATAAAATCTTCGTGCCTTCACTGGTTTACACGCGTTATCCTCTCATTACACACACCTTGGGGAGAGAAAAAAACTTCCAAAACTTCCACATTATCTATTGCGTTCAAACATTTTCATCTTTTAACGTAAGAATACAGAGTTCCCACCGAGGACGAGGATGCGGAGAAGCTCCTGTTTACGCTCGCACTCTGATAATAACAAGTATGCCTTCCTGAGGGAGGTACCCGGTCTGGATGTGGTGCAATCAATTCCTGCTCTGAAAACAGCACATAAATGGCTGCACCTCATTTTTTGTTATTTTGAACGTCTGCCGCCAAAGCCAACGGAGCAAACGAGCTTTGACGGCTGTCAGCGCAGGAAGCAGCCGACGAACAGATCACGTGACGTATTTCCTCGATTTGATCCGGCTTTACCCCCGATCGAGGAGGGTAGCGTGAGTAATTACTCCGGAGTAAACAACCCGCTTCTGGAACGCGAGTTGTGACGTCATCGAGTAAGCGCGAGTAAGTTTTGAAACGCAAAGGTACGAAACCTTTACTCCGGAGTCGGATCGAGTACATTTTAGAACACAGCCTTTGAGGTCTATCCGCTATTCTTCAATCAGAGCCAATCAGAGCTTGGCGTTCTAACGTCACCAGGGTTCAGAACTCATGCAAAAGTAGCAGACGAAATTGCGCTCCGCAAAGAGGCTATGTTTGGGGAGGAAAGACAGAGGCCTTGTATTCTATAGGTGGTATTGGCGCGGCACATTTTTTTGCTTCAATTCCTCCTAATATAAATTGACGTAAGATTATACACCTATTCAGGTTTTTACCGCTATAATGAGCGGGGGATCGAACTGGTGTGTGTAATTACGCTTCAGCTAAGATTTTCTCGCTAAATTTATTTAACGAGCGTCGAAAGACGGGCGCACGCAACCTTGGGTTTTGGTTTGCCTTCGAATTACTAACACACACAAAGAGAAAATAAGAAAAAAACGGCTTTAAGCAGTTATTGGGACGATGAGGAAAACAGACCGAACAATCATGTGATACAAGCGTGTTCCCGTTCCTACATTTCTTTCTTGCCGATTGTGTTTCTTAAACTATGGAAACAGACCTTGTGTTCAGCCTTCAATAATAGTTTCTTTTTTCTCAACCAGGGATGGAACGACGTGAGTTACAACGGCTGCCCCCAGATCAGGACGCCGAACATCGACGCGCTAGCTTGGAACGGCATCCGCCTGCAGCGCTACTACACACAGGCCATGTGCACGCCTTCGCGGGCGGCACTCATGACCGGGCGGTATCCGATTCACACAGGTCGGTGCGGAGCTTCAAGGAAGATATTTTGACAACATACGAATCGCTCGATACACTAGCATATATAAGACATTAATATACTCCGTTAACGGCGTAAACGAGTCTTCCAAAGGCACACTCTGTAGGAAACATCGAGTGTCTACTTTCCCGCAAAACACTTGAGAAGCCAATGTCTGCTATAAACGGAAGAACCTCGGCAAATGGCCAGCGTAAACAAAGCGTGGTATTTTGTAATAGAAACAAAATTAAAAAAAAGAAAACTGCAAACTGCCAGCTGAGTGCCGTCTTAGCAATGTGTTTCTTTCTCGACTTCGGTGCACATTATATGAGCGGATAACCGCGACATTGTGTTAAGTAATTACCGAAAATTATTTATATAACTTTTTAAATATTGAAAATAAACATGTGGTTCCAATGGGAAACTTGAACATAGTCGAAAACCACTAAATCAGTCAATTTTCAGAACGACTTGAGGCACGTGGGACACGTGGGTGTGCTCCAAAGTTACCACTTGTGTAACCGGCGCAAAGCTAGCGGCGTGGAAACGCGGACGATAATCTAATCATCCGCGTTTCTTCAGTGATAGCGTTGCGCCTCCGCACCATCAATAACATTGGTGTATTCCTCCGTTTCTCAAGTTCTTCAAGTCGTTCTAAGATTGACTGATGTAGTGGTTTTAAATTATGCTCTGCAAGTTTCTAATTGAAAGCGTATGTTTATTTCCCCTAGTTAAAAATTGAACTAATTTTTTTCCGTGAATTCTTTGTTTATCTCAAAGATTATCAGCCTATATAATGTACCCCTGGACGTACACTTTTAGAAAAAAGGGTGCAGTCTTATACTCTTATGTTTATGTCCCATAGAACGCACCCCAAAACATCAGTTCGACGTCAGTGCGCTGTACGCCGAACTGGAGTTTTGGGGTGCATTATACGAAAAAGGGTGTAAGAGTATAACCCTCTTTTTTTGAAAGCGTATAACTCACCTATACAAACCGTAATATTAAATCTTCTACCTATAAAAAAAAACAAAAAAAACTTCGAATATTATTTTGATGTTTAGACCTAAAAAAAAAAACAGTCCGTTCTGCGGCATTGAGCATAATATTTCACCATGCTCAGTTTCATAGCTCACACTACTTGTTTTAGGTCTAAACACATCTCTAGCCTTGCCATTCGCCGAACTCTCCGTGTCTTGCCTGTCTTGTCTGTTTGTCTTAGATGTCCCTCTTTCCTTATCGTAAATCTCCCCATAGGTTGCAGTGATTGACTCCCCCACGTGCTCTACGGGAAAGGAGGCGCTCCAGACTTGTTAGAGTACAGAGCTATGGCTACACTCTTTAAGCACTCTAATTTTATTAAAATGAGCTGTTGGGCTAGTTGGTTTTGCATAATCACAATGTAGCGCAAAGACAACACAGGAAGGAGACAGAGATAGGAAAGAACGCTACTCACAACTAGGTATTTACTGTATGTATCGTGAAAGAGGTAAACGAAGTGACTAGTGTGATGAAAATCTACACTAATGGTCGTGAAAGAGGCGAACGAAGTGACAAATGCTATGAAACTCAGAAAAAGGAAAAAGACACTTCGATCTACACTGATGATCGACTTAAATTACCCCTCTAAAAAAGAAGAAAAAATAAGAAAAAAACGAGAAGAAGAAAATAAAAAATGGTTGCAAAATATTATCAGTTAATTACCCGCTAGGTTTAAGAAAAAATGTCTAGATATTGCTGCTCTTTGTGAGCCACAAGAAGTATGTGCTTTGTTCGGCTACGCAAGTCCATCCATGCGACATGCAAAGAGGATCTGCAGGATTCTTGGCTCTGACCTGTGGCGACAGGTCCGGTTCTATAGGTCCTGCCTCAGTGTCCTTGCCGGCTGTGACAACCCCCATCTTGGTCGTAGCCCGCGGTATAGGTCATTCTTGACCGCAGCAAGCCAGATAACGGAGTTCCTTTGGGGGACCTACGTTCCTCATCTGGAAAGTCTCCGTGCACCCGGGACACCGTGGAAAGGCGAGTCTGTCTCTCTACTAGGGGATGCAGCTCTTCCGGAAGGCATACGTTCAGTCCTCGAGCACGGTCCGAAATTTTGCACAGAACCAAAACAGCAAGGTGAAAACGTGGTAGCAAACATCCAAGACATTGCTGCCAAGGCCAAAGAAGATGACAGGTCTAGGTGCATTGAGGACTGCATGGACGCGCACTACTGAAAACAGGATCACCAAGCACTAGGAGCTTTCATGTTTCCCACATTGTTAATTGTTTTCGACAAAATGATTTATATCTACTCATTTCCGACAAGGAAGGAGGATTTGTCGCGTCATCCAAAGATGTGTACCTTGAAAAAGCACAAAAGGCTAGTCATAAGAATTTTAACTGCTTGAAGGGATGTAAGGCCAAAACGGTGAAGGCAAAGACACTCCAGTTAGTAGAATGGACTTAGATCAGTTGAGGAAGCAGATCACACCTGCCAAAAATGACCAATTGCAAATGTTCTTCACTGCTAAAACACAAAGGAGGGTTGCCCTTTTCGCGTGATAGTTACTGAAAAGGGTTGGTGGCAGGGAGCTATGTCTCGTTTTTTGTTACGTAACCTGAGCACCCTTAACTTGAACGACCATTTCTTATTTACCAACTCAGAGGCAGTAATTCAATATCTAACACAAGATGCGTTGAAAGTAAAGTTCGGACTTTCTCTAACGTGGAGGACCTATTCTGCTCTGTACCACATAAGGGTATGTTTGAGGCGGTAGGCGCTTGCATCGAGGTTAATGGCAACGTGGCCTTTCAAAACCAATGTGGGTTACCAGTAGTGTCCTTCCTGGAGCTCCTGAAATTTTACCTTACATCCACCGTTGTCATGTTCAACAACCATTCCTATATACAAAAGCAAGGCATTTGCATAGGATCCTGTGTTGCCCCCGTACTGTGTGACATTTTCCTTTCCCAGTGTGACCGTGACATATCCCAGAGCCTTCCCAACAACCTGGTGGCATGTGTCTTTAGATATGTGGATGATTACCTGGTACTTCTGCATAAAAGACCTGCCCAACTTCAGTCAGGGAGAGTGAACACCATCCACCCTAATTTCTGTAAACAGGCCAAGGGATTGAAATTAACATATGAACTACCAACCGACAGTAAACTTCAATTCCTGGACCCACAACTTCTTTTTGGAGAGAACCATACGTGTTGGACTTACTCACCACGGTCTAAAAAACGACTTCTTCAGTCTGATTCGGCCCATTCAAAAATCATAAAAAGAGGAATTGTGCAGATCTGTCTAAAAGCCGTCTTGCAAAAGTCCTGCGAACATGCAGCCAAGAAGAGCTTTGATTCACAGGTTCTAAGACTACAAGAGTCAGGATATCCCAATTCCCGGTTGTTTGATGTTGGAGAGAGTTTGGCAACTCCCAATGAAAGAAGAACAAGAAGTGCTGAGAGAAGAACACGGCCAGCAGTGGTTCCTTATATCCACAAAATATCGCATAACTTGAAACGGATAGCTTCAAGATATGACATACACGTGGTACTCTCAGCCCCGCATAAACTTAAGAGGCTTTGTCCGAAAATCAACAACCCGCAACGAACTCGTACTTACGATGGGCCAGCTGAACAAAGAAACCACACATAAAAACACCATCATAAACATAAGTACGTAAATTGCGACGTCAATGTGGTCTATGAAATTCCGTGCTCCTGTGGAAGTGTGTACGTCGGACAAACAGGCCGCTGTGTCAACGTTCGATTACGAGAGCATGCCTTGGCTCTTCAGTCATCTCCATCAGCGAATCTCGCCATCCATGTCAGAGACTGTGCCTGCACCCCTGTGTTCAGTCAAACTAGAGTCCTCAAGCGCCATCCCAACAAGAGGGAAAGACTATCATGCCTCACGAAACCAAGTGCATAAGTCCGCCCTCTGTCACACTGTCTCAAAAAGAGCAGCAATATCTTGGCAATTTTTCTTAAATCTAGCGGGTAACTAATAATATTTTTCAACCATTTTTCTCTTCTTCTTTTTTTGCTTATTTTTTCTTCTTTCTTAGAGGGGTAATTTAAGTCGATCGTCACTGTAGATCGAAGTGTCTTCTTCCTTTTTTCTGAGTTTCATCGCATTTGTTACTTCGTTCGCCTCTTTCACGACCACTAGGGTAGATTTTCATCGCACTAGTCACTTCGTTCACCTCTTTCACGATACATACAGTAAATACCTTGTTGTGAGTAGCGTTCTTTCCTATCTCTGTCTCCTTCCTGTGTTGTCCTTGCGCTACATTGTAATTATGCAAAACCAACTAGCCCAACAGTTCATTTTAATATAATTAGAGTGCTTAAAAAGGGTGTAGCCATGGCTGTGCACTCTAACAAGTCTGGAGCGCCTCCTTTCCCGTAGAGCACGTGGGTGAGTCAATCACTGCAACCTATGGGGAGATTTACGATAAGGAAAGAGGAACATTTAAGACAAACCGACAAGACAGGCAAGACAGGGAGAGTTCGGCGAATGGCGGGACTAGAGATATGTTTAGACCTAAAACAAGTAGTGTGAGCTATGAAACTGAGCATGGTGAAACATTATGCTCAATGCCGCAGAACGGACTGTTTTTTTTAGGTCTAACCATAAAAATAATATTCGAAGTTTTTTTTTTGTAGGTAGAATATTTAATGTTACGGTTTGTATAGGTGAGTTATACGCTTTCAAAAAAGAGGGTTATACTATTACACCTTTTTTCGTATAATGCACCCCAAAACTCCAGTTCGGCGTACAGCAAATGAGCGTCGTTGAATTGTCGACTACATAAGACGATGAAGTAGTTAACAGGGTTGTGGTTGTGTTCCAGCATACCAGCTAACGGGAATTCACAACACTGGAAGTCAATACACTTCACAATTTTGTGGCTTCTGGAACATTGTTTCGTTGGTGTTCACACCGACCTGAACTCTACAATTATTTTAGTATCTACAGTATCTCTAATTCATGAAAACCCCCTTATATGAACACCCGGCTATATCATTTTGCTTTAATTTTAAGGGAAGAAAATACTTTTAAATATTTTGAGAACCGTTGCTTAGCATCCTGAACTTGGTTAGTGCGAGCTTATACGCAATTTTATATATTTGGTGAATAATCATAACACTTTGGAAACAAGGAATTATTTTTTCCCTCTGGCAATGTAAATTCTTGCTGCAAAGATATGTGAAAGGTATTATTGAACCAATAATACGAATTTGTTTTTATTAGTTATTTCATTTTCTCTGATAAAACTGACTAATATTTGTATATTTGTTTTGCTGAATGGAATTCAGGTATGCAACACTTCGTCATCCTTCAGATGGAACCCCGTGGGCTGCCCTTGAAGTTTAAGCTTTTACCTCAATGGCTTGGCGATCTGGGATACGTCTCTCAGATGCTAGGAAAGGTAGACGATTTTTGTCTCCGGTGTCTGAAGCCTTTTGCACATAAGCCACAATGATCGAATATTTGCAGTGGCATCTGGGATTCTACAAGAAGGAATACACCCCGACAATGAGAGGCTTCAAAAAGCACATTGGCTCCTGGGGTGACTTTGTAGACTACTACTCTCACGTAAGATTTAATAATATAGGGCGGCGTGTCTCCGTATGATTGCTACCGGCTATCTTCGAGGTGGCAGCAAAGGTTCCCGAACTGGCAACTCTGATTATTTTAATAAAACGCAATACCGCACTGCGACGACCAACTCTTACTCCATGTAAGCAAAAAAAAGTCAATGCAGATGATTACAATGGTGTGCTAAAACGTCTGCGGAAAAGAGTGAGGCTTAAATTACCAGAGGTAGTGGCTGGTGGAAACCAGATAGTTAACTATGACGATACTTCAGTCTACAAGCCGATAAGAGTGCACCAGTTTCTGGTCCGAAGAAACATTCCTTGCCGTTATCATCCTCCGTTTACTCCCAATTTGACCATCTGTAAATTTTTAGCATTCCCTAAAATGAAAATGAAACTCAAGGGGTGGAGGTGCGGCACAATCTAGGAGGTTAAGAAGTATCGAGGATTAGCCTGAAAGGGGCGTTCAGAAGGCGTTCCAACGATGACAAATTCCTGTGACCGTTGTATTACCTCCAGAGTTGGCCATTCTGAGAAACATTGCGGCCAATAAAACAATAATTACAAGGAAGACACTTAAGAGTGCTTACGTGCAGGAATGGTAAAGCATTCCTAGACGCAGCGTATTCCTACAAGCTGCACGCCACGTCTTCGTTTTTCACGCGTCGCTCCGGCAATGACATCACGCTCCCCAACTGCGCTGTAGCGGCGCAACCCCGGCTCCACGGCTTCCGTGATGATGCATCTGCGTTGTTGTGCTTTTCTTTGCGTATTATTCCTCAGGCAATAGCCTCCTCTATACTCCGCAAAGCCCGGCAGTTCGACGACGGAGCCATAGAGTGCCCGGTCGCAGATTTGGAGCTCGCGGATCTGGTAGCACATTTTTTTCAGGGAACCTGGTATTCAGCGCACAGCTTTTGCAGCGGCGAGGACCCAAAACATGTTTTTTTAAACCCGACGAGAAAAGAAGCGGTAGCGCGAGGAAACGCAAGGAGCCCGAGCGGATATTCCATCGCTCGGGAGAAGTGTGTTTCGGCGGCTCGCCACAGTGGGGCGTCCGTCACGTGGCTCTCCTCTCATCCATTGTCTGCCGCTCTACCTTTTCAATTTCGGCGGCCGCTTCTCGTGGCTATTTGCCAGGTTTTGTCAGTATAGAGAAGGCTTTGCTCAGGCGCGTCCGCTTTGACCTTGAGCGGCGAGTGCTTGATGGCGTATTTTTATGGCCATCTTTCGGGGACAACGCCGCCTCCTTTTCGCGTAATGAGACAAGTAAGGCTCTCGTCTTAAAACCCATAGTGTGATTGCATATAACGAGTTGGGAAGCTTTTTGATACCAATGTGTTCTTAATTAGCACAATGCAACAAACTTGATACCAATCATGCTTTATGCAACTATGCAACCTCATATTTACGAAATCAAACATTATGCTCATGGTGGCCCTGAGAAGCGCATGCAAAATATTAAAAGCGGATGGTCGGAGATAAATATTATTTCTGGAATGCTGAATAGATTCCAAGAACAGGGGTGAGGTAGATCTACCACTTTGGTTTCAGAGCTCAGTATGTTAGATCAAGACTCGTAAACTACAAAGGTATATAAACACACAGACAACTTGACAAGGCTTTGTGTTTGTGTTCGTCCCTTTTTATTTTAATGCAGTGCTAGGGTAAGTATTTTATATCTGTTGTAAACACTTCATAAGGCTGCCTTTTTGTCAATAGGCTTTATAAAAAATCAATATGGAAAGAGGAGTGAACTAAAATTAGCAATGAACACTGAATAACTCGTGATCCTTTTTTTCTTTGGAATATTCTTATTCTTACAGTGGAGACACTCAGGGCTCGATTTCAGACAAGGTCTATCAGAGGGCCGGGAATATGATGGCCAGTATTACACCGAGATCATGGCAGAAGAGGCTACCAGGGTCATCGAAAACCACCCCCGGAGAAGGTGTTTTAACTTGTTATTTTCTCCTTTATTATGTTCGATCTTTTTACTCTAATATGACTGAACACAAACTTAGCTGAAATTGGTGCAGGTCGAAAATTCGATAAATTCCAATGGCCGTAATGTGCGTGCAGCCGTCATGCGGAACTGCTCGATCTTATCTGTACACAGTTGTCTCTACAATGTAAGGTGTGCTTCTGCGTTTACATTGCCACAATGTACTCGGAGAGCCTGTGACTGCGATAGACGTAGGGTCCTTCGTTTTCGGATAAAAACATTTCCCGGTATTTACACACCGATCACGTTTCTTGGAAACCGGGTTAAGTCTAGCTTTTTCATGAACTGCGAGGTTGAATTTAATCAGTTTCCATAGTACTTAGCTTCGAAATTATTTTCTAGGCAAGTGTTGAACACGTGTGCTAGCTCCAGATCTCGGAAACAAACCTAGATTCTGTGAACTTCAGTGAACTGCAGTTACTTAGCTCGAGTACCAAAATTTCGCTTTTAGGTGCATTCGAACTACTTTTATTTCTGTTTCAACCTGCGCAAAGAAAAACAAAACAAAGAGAGACGGATGAGAAATTATTCTCACAGCTTTATTTTTAAAGGAAAAGCAGATAGTTCGTTTCCGTACTATATTCAAAATATACCACTGTTCCCAGTGCTATGTTGTGGACTTTAAATACTTGATCGTAAAACAGAAATCCTGTATTGAAACCGGTTAATGCTCACTATTGTTAATTATGATTATATTTTTATAAACACAACTTGAAAACCATGAATTTCAAAGTAATGGATTGAAAACCTTGATCTTTTCCGATTACCAGCTTGGAAAAAGCGCCCGAGTTTTACTGCTTGATATTTTAATAATGTAAAACTCGAAAATGAAGCACCCTAAATACACGGCAGGAGCTTGGCAAACGACCAGGTAGAAAAAGCGATTCAGATGCTGATGTCAGGTATACTAGAATTCGTAACGTTGTGAAGACTCTAGTTAGGAGCTGCCACACACCGTCGTCGGGGTCCGACGTCGAGGAAATACAGTACCCAGCACTAGTTCCGGCACATGTGGTTTTATATCAACACGGCTTGAGTGCGCGACACAGACAGCTACAAAACACTTTCCTCGTCCGAAGGCTTGCAATGGCTAACCCCTTTTACCGTCCCTCTTCTTTTTTCTTTTCTTTTGCCCTTGGCCGTGAGGTGAGGATTCTTCGTAATCTGGCGCGAACGCCACGGTGGGACACACACACACACACCCACGTGCCCGCACGCACAGCACCGAATAAGTCGGGAATACACTCCGTCACAACGTTTAGGAGCTCGAATCATTCATAACCAAGCTGCATCCTTAGATTGCAGTGTTTGGTTATCTCAGTGCTCTGTGTAAAAATGGCTGCATTGAGACTAATTGTATATCTGACTGGTCGTTCTTCAGCGCTCAATCCTCTGAGTTGCATCTGGGAGATACGGGAGCGCCTCCAAATGCGAGCTAGAGGAACAGCGCGCCAGCCGAATGCTCGGCCCCTTTTTCGAGCGGCCCGAGCCAAGGAGGTTATAATTTGGGATGCCGCGAACTCTTTTCTAGCCGAAGGTTTGATGATCGAATCAAGCGGTTCGAAAGGTTCAAAAGGTTTCGAATTTTTGAACTTTCTATATCGTAAAATTCGACGAAAGTCGAATTTTCGAAGTGTTTAATTAAGAAGTTCGACGCTTTTCTAAATTTCGAACTTCGCACGTTCAGAAATGCAATGTTTTTCAAACCTTCGAACTTACTGCGCTAAAAAATCAATCTTTTACGAACTTTCGAACTTATTATGCTGGAAAATTCAACGCTTGTCGAACTTTCGACCTTGATTGTCCAAAACATTCGATGATGTTTGAACTTTCGATCTTCTTCCACTAAAAAGATCGAAGCTTTTCGAACTTTTGACCTTCCAACGCTAAGGAATCCGATAATATTCGAACTTTAAAACTTATTTATCTAGAAAACTCGAAAAGTTTCGAACTTTCGAATTCTGGAAAGTCAAAAGTTCGATGAACTTCGAACTTTTACGGTAAACGTTCGAAGTTCGTCGAACTTCGAAAGACCAGCGGATGGTTTCATTTGAATTCAAGTAGTGAGGTACATTCGTAATTTTTTTCTCTCGAATTTGTACATGCAGTGCCGCGTTCCTTACGATAGACAATGCCGTTTATTTCAATGTACTGGCATGCTTAATTTTAAAGAAATAAATTCCCGAAGGAGCGAGGAAGGACGATTGGTTTTTGACGATTGTCGTTTGTGCCATATTTGAAGCGCGCTATAGCCGAAGCTATTTATGGTAGAAATATTAAACTTTTTTAAGAATGATCTATGTATAGCCTAGGTGAGTCTGATTATTGTTATACAAGATGACTTTCGAAGAAATGTCCAGACACGTATCTACGGGCAATTATGCCCTAAACTTGGTCATTTTTTTCGTAGGACGCGTCCTTCATCTGCAACTTGTTGGCCTAATTCTCGCAGCTGTCGGACGGTTTTGCTATAGGTGTCAACGTTGTCGCATTCTGCGTGTGCCTCCCTACAGTCAGTGAATACCCACACGTGTTTGTAGAGGGCTTCTTTCTTGTTGCAGTGTGTGGCCGCTTTTTTGGCTCCGGCGAGTATAGCTTCTAGCTCAGCTTCCTTGAGGCTACATTCACCCTTGAGTACTTGACTGCATGGGGACTGGGAGTTTAACATGAACCGTCCAATGGCTCCTTGTCCGTCTCCTCGCAGTGCAGCATCTGTGTATACCTACAGGATGGTCAGATCTCTGCTCTTCTCTCGAACAAAGTCGATGTGATCCATGACTCTTCGGAACCGCCGCTCTTCGTCGTCCTTCCTCATGTTGCGAGCCAGTGGGGCAAATGTAGTAAGCTGCATGGTTGCATCTTCAAGGCTTCGGTTTGGGAGCGTCGGAAGGTGATCCGTAGTGTAGCCGATATGTCGGTCCAGTTGGGCGTCCTTAAGTGCGTCTGCCCGTTCCCTGAGAGTATTAAGCTTAGAGTGTATGTGCAGGTCTTCGATTTTTGCGAATCGTGGAAGTCCGCTAATTGCTCTCACAGCTTCCCTGTTGAGCTTTCAAGTTTTAGGACGTGTTTGTGTAAATCGATTGTAACTGTATGCATAGAGTACTTTCGAAGTCAGAAGCACCAGGGCTAGGGTACGTGTTCACCTTTCTGTGGCTCCCCATTTCTTCGTGGCCACTCTTCTGATCAAGTGGAGCGTGATGTTCCAGGTTCTCGCTACCCTCTTCATCTAGGTATCGGGCTTTCCGTCTTGATGGAGGAATAGTCCGAGAATCCTCAAACATTCAACTCTCTGTATCTCATCTCCCTTCATGGTCAGGCGTATGTTCTGTGTTTATGTCTGAGATTGAATGCGTTGGTTGATTGCTTGAACAACCACTATGTATGATATCTTATTTGGTGCTGCAGACATGCCTACGGAATCCAGAAACTCTACGATGGTGTCCAGTGCCTCCTGTAGTACCTCTTCTTGTCTTCCGACCCCTTTGGTTCAGATGGTAATATCATCTGCATAGATAGTGAAGCAGAGGTCTTGGATCCAAGCCAGGCGAGGCGAGAGGTCGGCCATGACTAGGTTGAACAGCATAGGTGAAAGGACTGCACCTTGAGGGACTCCGACCCCATTAGGTATTTCTGAACCTGCGGTGTTTCCCAGTTTGACTGTAAATTTCCATCCCTCCAAGAAGGATTTGATGAAGTTGAGTGGTGCTCCCTGGAGACCATGGGCGACTGCGCTGTCGATGGTTGACTTGTGTGCTACGGAGTCAAACGCTTTTTTTTTTTACGTGCACTGCTACAACGATGCGTGGATCAACGTGGGAAGGTGTTTCTAGCACATCTGTGTAGATCCCCAAAAGACTCCTGAGTCCCGAGGTATCTTCGGAAGCCTGTTTGCGTGTAGTGGATTGTGCCTTTGTTCTCTAGAATGTGCTGAATTCTGTATAACGCCATTTCGAGGTGAGTGAAATGGGTCTCATGTTAGCAAGCATTGTTGTGGGCTTGCCTGGTTTAGGAATCGGGATGACCCAGGACGTCTTCCACTCTTCTGGAACGTGACCTGTGGTCCAGATTTGGTCGATCTATGATAAGAGCTCCTCTGAATGTTCCTCTTTCAGGTTCCCAAGGAGAGCAGAGGTAATGCCGTCTGGGCCAGGTGTGTGCTCTTGGTTTTGCACCACCTTAGGGCCGAGATCAGCTCCCCCATAGCAAAGGGGGCGCTGGCAGGATCCCCTGGTGCATAATCCTGACGCTTGCAAGTCTCTTCTTTGGCGGGTGTTGCGGGTTGCGGGAAGAAGAGTTGTCCGGCTTCTGCTGCCACTTGGTCTTCTGAAACTCGCAGAGCCAGCGCGATGTTTTGTGCTGCAGTCCTGCTCTTTTTTCGGCCTTGCATAGCTTGGAACGTCCTCCACATCTTGTCAAGGTCCGTCTTACCGTTGAATGAGTCACAGTGGTCTTGCCACTGCTGCCTAGCAAGTTGGTTGGCGTACCTCTTCGCTGTCGCCGTCGCCAGATTGAGCTTTGCCCTCAATGCTGCTGGTTTGCCCTCATTCTTATATCTTTCCAGGGCTTCAGTTTGGGAGGCTAATAGGTTGAGAAGGTGTGAATCCGGTGTCGGGCCGCCTTCCCTGACATTTATGACTTGTGTGAGTTCCTTGAGGGCTGCCTGTAGTCTTTCTATGAACCCGATCTCTGTCAGCCCTTGAGTTAAAGCTTCCCTGAATTTGTCCCATTTAACTCGTTTTTGCACCCGCTTCTTTACACCGGCTGAGAAATGGGTCAGTCTTACGGTGATTGGTAGATGGTCACTGCCCATACAGTCTTTCGAAAGTTGCCACTCGCTTTCAATGTTCCGAGTTGTCCAGGTGAGGTTGGGTGTGGTGTCCTTCTGCTTCGCGTGCATGCCTATTCGTGTCGGCATATCTACGTCGTTCGCGAGTCTAAAGCAGCGGGCGCTCATAAACCGACACCACCACCAACCAACGAGCACCGATTTTCACCAGCACAATTTCTTGATATTCGCTGCGCCATTGCGACATGTCGATCTGGTCTTGCGGTAGGTTATCATCTACGAACACGGCTGCTTGTCCTTTAGCTACCCGCACGTTCGGCGTATTAGATTCTCTGCGCGGTCTTCCCCACTTCTTGTACCGTATGGTTGGAGTCATTTATACGTTACACCCCGCTATTTGTTTTTCTACACCCCCTACCTCCTGGTGCAGGAGGGCTACTGGTTTCTCTATAGCTAAAACACGCTTGTTCAGTTCACTTACCTTTCCCGCGAGTCTGTGACAGTTCCATTGAACAACACATGCCGGCCTCGGGGCTTGGCCCCGATTTGAAGCCCTGTTATTAGTAAGCCATCTTCACTGCCATGGCTCATCGTGTTGGCGCTTGACGAGTTTGGTTTGCCACTATTTTCTTGTTCTTCTCCTTGGAACATTGAGCGGACAGCCTCGTGCAGAATCGGTGTTATCATGGCTTTAAGATTCTTTTGCACGATCTCTCTGATCGCTCTCATGATGGTGTTCTGGAGATCGGCCTTGATGCTGGTGATCATTCCCTCCATTAAGGTCTTGAATTCCGCCCGTGTTACCAATGCTTGGTCTCTATCCGAGCTTGCCTGGGACATGTTTGTCACCGTGTATGTGGCTTGGTGTTGTATCTGCCCAGAATGTCGTTGGGTTGCTGTTTCCATCTGTCCTCGAGTCGGTGCTCGTGACCTGGACCCCATGAGAGCTGTTTTCATGGCTTGAACCATGCGTGGAATATCTTCAAGCAAGAGAAAAGAAAAAAAATGAAAGCCTATAATGCCGAATTAGAGCGCAGCTCTTGAGAAAGAGGAGGGGGCACGGAGGGTACGGTATGCCCCTCCTCCTTATCCGCAGCCTGTCCTCCTCCCTCCTAATCTACTGCTCCCGTGCTCCTTGCCTCCTTCTCCTCCTCCTTCTCCTCTTCCTTCCTCTTCCTCCTCCTCCTCCTTCCCTCCTCCTATCCTCCTTATAGAGACGTCCGACCAGGTTGATGTCCGAAATCCAAATGGGCTTTTATTCTAATACCCTCGCGCTTCGACCTTCTCTTCTTTTTCTAGAGATCAGATCTCTTAGTGGCGCGTGGCCACACTCCTCATCATCCCTCCTCCTCCCCACTCCCCTCATCCTCCTCTTCTCTTCCTCCTCCCCTCCCCTCCTCCCCTCCCCCTCGTCCTTCTCCTTCCTTCTCCTCCCTCCTCCTTTCCCCTCGTCCTCCTCTCCCTCCTCCTCCTGCCCGCGCGTTGCATGATGGGAATGTCCCATAATGCACCACGCGGGCCCTTGTGACATCACGTGTGACGTCACGAGTCCCGCGCGTTGCATTATGGGACATTTTCCCTTAATGCACCGCGCGGTTACGCCGACGGCGACGCCGCTCAAGCATTAAACGGCGCCTAAGAGCTGCGCTCTAAAAGTACCTGAAACTGAACGCCGCAGCGGAGACAAACGCTGGCACCACGGATACCCGAAAAAGCTACAACGACAACGATCTCACCGACCAAGCGACCGCCAAGGACTATATCTAGGAACGCTAGGCTTATCAAGGCACTCCGACTCAACGTTGCTCCGACGACCCGGGAAAAGACCATCTGCACGATGACCGGCAGGCTCGCTGAATGGAATATGCCCACGCGACCTTTGTGGACCTTTCTCGTATGAATAGTTTGAACCCTGACCTCCATTTTGGGGAAAGAAGATCAGTGTTTCCCCTCGTGTTCCCTAGATTGTTTTCAGATGAAGCGATGGCGAACATTCTCGTCTAAAAGGGACACTCTCCTCAAATCCATCTTCTTTTTTGTCAAGCTTATAGAAACGCAATACAAATTGTCTTCGCAACATGGGCATGTACACTTCTTTTAGTATGTCAATTTTATTCCGACATGACGGTACGCTAACACATGTCGAGTTAGATCAGTTGTTGGGAGCTACTCAATGCCGGTCCAATCTTTTTCTGCCGAACGTCACGCCAGCATCGGGTTGCGGTTGTCTAGTGGTCCAGCTGTTCATAAAATCGGTTGTAAAAGAGCGCTCCCGAAGCGGTTACCAAGAACGCGGTGCCAATGCGGTTCCGCTCCCAGTGCGAACAGGTATTTGCCTGGATCTTGCTGACAGTCTTTTAGTTCAAACGTATCTTCCTGGGATGTCGGCTCCCTACCGCATCCCCGAAGCCACGAAAAACGCCGCAGTGATTTGTTTACGTGCGCGCCGCGTTGCAGAGCCGTGCGGGCCGTCTCCCTTTAGCAACGATGGCTTTTATGATGACTTCGTAGCGATCCACTTTGTTGCAGTCGACCAAGGCGGCTATCCCGTCATCAGTAGAGGTGGGCGTTCGGGTCCATTTAAATAGACATTTTGTGACGTCGAGATTACATCGCACGTACACCATCTCCAAACGACCCCAAAAAATCGTTGCCGGAAAGACCACCCGATACTGAATCGAATGGTGGCTAACTCTGCTGTCACGTTTTTGACCAAAGCGCCTCGGTACTACGTTCAGGCCTAAGTAATCACTACGAGTGAGGCGCTGCTCTTACTAACATGTTGTCATCACGACATTCCCTAGAAGCTTTACAGACACCGACGAGGTGGTTTTTGGTTACCGTTTCATTTTGTTTAAAATACGTTTTCTCGCGTTATCCTACGAATTATTGCTGTTGGTGAAGTTCTACTTTAACCCGCTTCATATTTGTGCAAAGTGATGAGCTCCAGAATTTCGTCTACATACCTCTTTAAGCCTCGGCCGTATCGGCTTCTTTCTCTTTCAACTCAACAGCGGAAGTGGCGGGGGTCACGTGACTGGTCGTCTGGCATGCGCTCTCACCGCTCCCATTTTGAAGTTAAAGCATCTCGCAGCGCTACGAGTCAGAGGACGGCGCGATCCGAAAATCTGACAGCTCTCTGATAGAACCCATAGAATATGCTTAGAGTGCCCGATTTCGACCAGCCGAGTGGGCCGCGGGTTTTCAGAGTGACCAGCCGAATATAACATTAGAGTCACAAAGAACTTATGAAGAGAAGAGTGTAGCTCATTATCTTGAACCATCTTGCAATTCGCAGTTCCTTTTGCGGCCCACATATCGGCTAATTCGACAATCTTATTGGCTGCAAAACGGTAGTAAGATGACCGGTATTGCCCACGCCCTACGTTTCTAAAACTGTCGGTGACTACAAGGTAGGTTTAGCAAAGAAAATGGAGTACACTATGGGCAGATGGCTTTGATCAAGCTCGTTGGGTGCAGAATGCAGAGTTTGTGTTCCTATAGCACTTCGTGTGTTTTATACAAGAGTCTAAACCACTTGTTCCGCCCGTGTGCTATGGCTCCCCTTGTGGGCCCACACGTGCTTTTAGAAGCTTGACTAAATTACTTATGCCCATGTGAGCTCCACCTAATTGCATAAAAGGTCACCAACCAGGGAGCCATAATTGTAAATGATGCATTATCTTCAAGTGTTGTGTGAGCCAGAAACACTCGCCAACTGCCTAAAGAAACGAATTAAAATAAACCATATCTACACATCAGTGATAGGAACACACGATGACAATGTAAACGCGTGACAAAAGCTGAAATACGGCAAGAACAGTATTTGACTGGCTAATGCAACGAACTCAGGCTTATATGCCTTCCTTACGTAAGGATAGATTGATGGCGGTGGATGATCTTGTTTATTATTGACCTCTAGTACATTGTAATTAGTACATTGTGATTGAGGGGTGCGTTTTATAAATTAAAAGTGAGGTAGTTTCTTAAGTGGATGAAATGTGCCTCTGAAACTCGATAATATGCGAGTTCGAATCTTTCTGAAATAGTGACATTTGTTCTTTCTTTCGTAGCCACTCTTTCTGTATCTGGCGCATCTAGCCCCACATGTTGGAAACTGGGATTATCCTCTGCAGGCTCCGAAGAAATACAGCGACAAGTATCACGACATAGGTCACGGGAACAGAACTGTGTACGCGGGTATGTCTGTCGGGTAATTCGTATTAACTCTCGCGTGTCTTTTCTTGTCATATAATATTATTCAACAGGAATGCATTTAACCGGTGTAGTTTCTGCCAGTTTTCATGCAATCGTAAGTGCAGTATCCGCTTTAAATCCCAGATCTACCGCTTGTGGACCACCGACCCACTACCATTCTTCCCGATATATGAAGTGAAATTCCACAAGGCTAAATGAACTTGCTCAATATTGCCCTCGGATGCTACATCCGGGTTTCTGGACGTACTTTCGCCTATGCGCTACTTTCTACGATAGTTAAAGTGAACACCATTTTTGGGCTCACATGAGGTGGCGTAAAAAGAGATCAAAACTATTGTTACCTGAGTGAAGCAGTGGTAGCAACGGGATCGTTGACAGTCTGAAACTGGGGTGAATTAACATGCCCGATCATTTTGTTATCACGTCTCGGTAGCCTTTGCAGTATCTTTAGCCACGTTTGGAAGAATAGCTGCGCTTTTCAACGGAGTAGCGCGCTTGGTGGCAAAATATTGCAGCAAACTAGACCAGACAGATATCGCCAGTGTGTCCTGTCGTGTTAAGCGTTAATAAGGGGACTCAACTTTCTGGAGCAAACTGAAACGCAAATGTATGAACCACTGTAGACAACTAAAAAAAAGAAAACAAAAAGAAAAAACTGATAAGTTTTGAAAAACCACAAAATTTAAGGCAAAGTGTAAGAATGACATTTTAACACAATTTACTTTTATGATCAGTCTAACAACAACATAATAAATAAAATAAACCTTAAAACGAAGCTCCGACCCATTTTGACCCAGAGGGCATCATGGAAAAGTAATCTAACGGTTGCAAGGTGTTACCAGGTATGTTTTCTAGCTATACCTGCCGACCTACATCCTCATGCGTAGTTTCGGTATTTGGTGCAATATCTGCTGGCAGTTTAAAGCTTCCGTGACTAAATTTCAAGCACTTATGTTCTTCCGTAGAGGTATCTGACTTGTCTGACGTTGCTTGAAACTTACAGTTACTATCTCAAAGTTCAGAAGCCTATATATAACACGCAGTATTTCTGAATTGTTCATAGTTCGCAGGGCCCATGTCGTCATGCAGAGTTGAAAAACGAATTCATATGCTGACGCCCAAATCAGTTCAAAGCATGTTTCAGTGTTTGCTAAGGTTATATCTTAATGGAGTCGCGAGAGTTATTCTTATTGACATCAATTTTGTCTTGTGTAAGAAAAAATAAAAACCCCATGACTCTTACCCAGAACAAAAAGTATGCTATTTACGATTGATAATTGTTAACTGGAGAAGATTTTAGAGCTGCGGGAAAGGAATAACAGTAAGATGACTAGACAACCGCTAAAAATGCCGCTCAACTGCAAAACGGCAATTTTTCTTGCTAGACAAATAAGAAAACCGCTGACTTTAGTGGGAAAACCGCTAAACTAGCAACACTGGTCTGAAAGAGCCTTATAGTCCAGTAGAGTTGGTGTACAGCATACATCCCTACCTCACAGGGATGGGTCAGAAGAAGAAGACGCATTCACGTCGCTCGCATCTGTCTTTAAGTTACCAATTCAATTTGTGTCTAGTTTTCCAGTGGCTGCTTAAAAAAAAAAAGAAGTTGTATTATTCGGTTCTTAGGTCTCCAGCCGGCACCTGCCTGAAGAAAAACGAATAAAGTGCAACGGAGAGCAGTGAGTTTCAAAGAAGTAGGCATTGTTAAAAAGAGAGATATATATAAAAAAGGAGAATACAAATGACGAAAACGAGATAAAGCTTGGTAAGGAGGGAATAAAGAGTTATCAATATACTTAAAATAATCATAGATAAATCTTGGCAACTTCAGCCTAACCATAGTTTTAATACAGCGTGAATCGAGGTAATCACTGTCTAAGTAATTTGAAGAGCATTTGTTGAACCAGGTAGAGGTCTAAAAGGTATTCAAGTTCTGTGACTGCAGGGTTCAACAGGATACATTCGTTCCGAAGGGCGCCAACTTATGGATAAGGCTCAATTCGGCGTACCTTCTGTATTGCGGAGTGTAGATTTTAGTCTTCAATATATATGATTCGAGCGGCTCAAACCTGTGCTCTGGTTTAAAAAAAATATGAAGACGCAATGTGGCTTCGCGCACATGAGCCTAAGTTTGTTTTCCCTCCGTTTGGCAGGCATGGTGTCCGCCCTCGACGAGTCAGTGGGCGCCGTTGTTGAAGCCCTTGAGAAACGAGGGATGTTGAGCGACACTGTTTTGGTGTTCTCATCGGACAACGGTGGCGACACGAACGGCGAAAGTCCAAACTACGCATCTTCCTGGCCTTTTAAGGGACAGAAAAGGACGCCATGGGAAGGAGGTGTCCACGTTCCCGGCTTTATCTGGAGCCCGTTGATCAGCGGAATGCGGGGCTTCGACTACAATACTATCTTTCACATCAGCGACTGGTTGCCCACCTTATACCAACTTGCTGGTGAGTGGTACATCGGGAACAAATAGCCAGCCTACGAGCGAAAATTATGCTGGTAAATGAAAATAGAATATTCGCCCCTTATCCACGTTATCGTGGCAAAGACAATTACTGCCTAGAATGTACTCTGCGCCGCTTGGCGGTCATGCTACATAGAGGAATTTAATGCGAATTCAGTGCCTCGAAGGCGCGAACGTCATTTAGCGTGTTTTCTCAGAAATAAATCCCTGCTGAAGCTTGCACTCCAATGCGAGAGGAACGAGAAGTTTGCACTTCATACGTTTGTAGACCGTACGTTTGTAGACCACTGACTTTGACCTGCCATTTTTCGACTTTCTGTTTTCTCCAAAACACGTGCTTGTTCTCTTTTCTTCAGTTATCTGCACAATCTCTCAGCATCCATGCGAGTGCGCTCTCTAAACACCTACTAGATAAAAGAGAGTTTTAATAGACTATATAGACGATTGCAAGCAAGGCCACCGGCCGCCGCCATGTCTCTGCTCGTGCGGACAAACCCGTGCAATTTCATGTTTGCCAAAGCTATGTTCACGCGCAAACTTTCACTCATGGGCACCAGATGGCGTGGCATGCTTGCAATTTTGAGCATGTTTGAGGCAAGGACAGGTGTTTTGCGAACCAGAACGTACAGAGCGAAGTACCAGGAAATGGATACAGTGTGCGCTGCTTGTGGAGAGGTGGACGAGACGGCTGAGCACTTGATACTCTACTGTAAAGGGCTTCACCCTATGCCTACCGAAGACAACATAGATTTAATAAAGTCATTGGGTTTTAGAGACAGCGAAGGAAAAGTGGATTACAAGACAGTAGAGATTACCAAGCAAAGATTAAGTGAATGGTGGCAGAAAGCACGAGAAAACTAGGTATTTTCTTATTAACTGATGGCAAGGGGTTTTATAGCCTCACTTTCTGTTCAGTGCGGAGTGTATATAGTTTTCACATTTAAATATTCTAAGCTTAAATGGTAAGACAAATTGGCTAGGTGGCGTAAGCTACCGCCCGATCCAAAGGGCTCAGCCGTATTCATCCATCCATCCATCCATCCATCCAGCCACGCGTTCCGGCGTTCGGGTTTAATTCCGTGCTGACTGTACCTGCTCTACAGGAAACGTACGTGATCCCAGGAGAGGTCCACCTGTCTCCTTATGTCTTCCATCACAGTTCAACCCTAAGCACCAATGGAAATTTGCGAGCGGCAGTACTGGTCCGTTCCGATGTACACCATGCCCCCCTTGAACTTTCAGACTTTTCTTTCGAGATTGCAGAACACCCCGAGGCGATAATCGCAATAGGCCGGCTCGTCACAACGGTTATTTCTGCATATATTTCCCCGCTTGGTGTATGGGACGGGAAAGTGATAGAAGAAATCCACAAACGTAGCTGAGGACAGTGTATTATATGTGGAAATTTTAACGCACACAACCAATCCTGGGGCGGGACTCGAACGGACGCCAGTGGACGACAGCTTGAAGATACTGCTGCAGCCCTACAGCTGCGGGACCTTAATGACGGGTCAAATACATTTTGTAGAGGCGGAACTAACGCCAGCACAATAGATGTCACGTGGGTATCGTCACATATTGTTGCCTTGTGGACAGCCTAACCGGACACTGGAGGGAGGGATCATGCTCTTATCATATCGACACTCCACAGCGCAACTCCAAATAGGCTCAAGGTCGGCAAAATTACTCACCGGGACCGATTGTGCCAGCACCTGTCTTTTGCCACTGTAGACGGCAATTATGACGACATTACTGCGTGCATTGGGGAGTGCCTGCGGCTTTCAACGCGATCCGTTACAGTTTCAGTTACAAGTCCGTCTTCTGACCTTGAGTGTTCTAACATACGAGCAGCCTGACTGCAGTCACGACGAAGGGCGCTTCACACCATCGCCTCACAGGACTGGATTCGGTACAACAGATTTGAGGCTAAATTCAGGCGACACACCAAGGCACTTCAGCGGTGGCAATGGAGCCAGGACTGCGCATCACTAGGTGGGCTAGGTGGAGGAATGCACGCTTGGAAGATCGCTCGAGCCCTCTCCGGCGCGAAGGTTTCACGACATCCTATTGCAGGGCATGCTATGAAGCCTGGTATGTCCATGACGGAAGCGGCAAAGCTATTAGCGGATGAATTTTCCCGCTCCTCTATTCCACCATGCCAATATCAAGCGAGACTGATAAATCCACTGCAAAGCCCAATCCTCAAGACAAAGAGACATCGTTGGCAACTTACTTAGACTTCACCCTAATGGAGCTCACTGAAGCACTCCATCACTGTCGAAAAAAAGCGCTCCGGGCCCCGATGGCATAACTTACCAGTCGCTCAGGAACGTGGATACTGTGCACCATCCTGGCATACTTGGAAAGCTCAACGACATATGGAGGTCACGAACACTTCCGGATGCATTGAAATAATCGATGATAATTCCGATAGAAAAAAACATTATCCTACAGGCCGGTTTCCTTGACAAATTGCTTGGGAAAATTTCTTGAACGAATGGTTCTCCAACGTCTAACCTCGCTTTTGGATAGAGTGGGTGCCTTCTCGCCCGAACTCGCTGGCTTAAGCCGAGGTCTTCTATTGCACTGCCTCAACCCTAGGAGAAGCCAAAGCTATAGGGCGAATGGTACACTGCGTGTTCCTCGAAATCAGTCGTGCATTTGATACATTGCCACATCCAGTTTTGGGGTCTGTGGTAGACTTTTATTGTTACTTGAGGCTTTTCTTTCTGGACGGTCTATGAGCGTCAAATTGCCAGGTGCTACTAGCACTTCTAGACATATTGTTCTTGAGGTACCCCAAAAAGCGTAGTCAGCCCTCTTCTTTTCAATCTCGCCATGAGTGTCCTCCCTCGATGCCTTCCAGCAAAGAACCGAGCTCTTCGGATAGGCATGGCAACCTACGCGGATGATATTGTGTTGTGGTGTGTCGGGCACTCAAGGAACGCCATAGGAATTCGTAATCGACTCCAGGTGGGACTGAACTCTACCGCACTAGCCATAGCGCAACTAGGCCTTACGCTTTCAGCGGAGAAGACTGCCTCACACCTTTACCGACCCACAAGCCGAGCACCACAGAATGCGCTGCGTCTAAAATTTGCTGGAACGCCAGTTAAAAAGGTGAAAATTCACACGTATCTTGACGTTCTTATTGATGACCGGGTGATATAGAGACCTCAAGTACGCAAGAGACTTGAACGGTTCCGTCAATTGCAACGTGTCATTAGGCAGCTTGGAGGCTTCTCCTGGGGTGCACCACAACATGCACTATACCTCAAATGTACAAAAGGCTCATCATGTCCAGGCTGCTCTATTCACTGCCGCTACTGGCTGTTGCAAGGGCACAAATCCTAGACATCAATGCTTTTCACCGGTCCGCGCTACAAAGCTACTTGGGACTCCCTCCTTCAGCAGAAAATGTGGCGGCAATTGTTGCAGCGGCAGAATGGCCACTGTCTTTGAGACATGAAGGCAGCGGTGCGCAACATCGTTCGTGCGAGCAGGTCGAACTCTCACCTAAGGCGCCAAGCAAGACGATTCGACTTCGAGGTTGGAGCTCTAGCGAACTTATCCTTCCTCTTCCACCACATTCCACGCGTCCTCCCTGGCAGATATATGAGACGCTCGCAATTCCACAGCGCAAGGCGAATGAATGCCCCTACGTTAATCGCTCCTTCAATCGCTCTTGAGTGCCTGGATGACGCGTACAAATGTTGGATTCATGTTTATACAGACGCCTCGACTATCCTTAGCAGGCGGACTACCACGGTAGAGATCTGTATTCCCGAAATGGGCTATTATACATCGGGCAGGCTCAATTTTGTGTTATCGTCAACCACGGGAGAGGTCGTTGCTATCTGGGCTGCTCTTGGGTTTATTAAAAACACTTCGACACCAACAAAAGCCGTTGTACTCACAAATTCAAAAGGTGCTCTTCAGCAGCTTCAGACACTTCATAATACAACCCCTCTTCTGGCGAGAGTCGCGTTTGAGGCAGCGGCAGTTGAAGACATGGGATTGTGACTTGCCTTGCAATAGATTCCGTCTCATGTCATGATTCCTGGCTACGAACGGGCTGACTTCTCAGCTGCAAAGGCACATGACGATCCAGTTCTAACCTTCTTGATGAATTGCTTTAACGAGGCTCATCGATTCACCCGTGAGATCCTTACAAAATGGCATCCACATTCTGGGGTCGCAACCGGGTGGACCAACCCCCGTTGACCCCGCAAGCTCTCTAAGGCTGAGGCAAGCTTTCTGCAGAGGCTTCGGCTGCTTGCCCTTACACTACCATGCGGCTCCACATGATGCGTCACAGAGCGGATCCTAACTGCCCACCTGCGGCGACCCAGACACAGCACATGCCCTTCTGGTTTGTTCCACAGATCAAGAGGCCAGGAGAACTCTTTTCCATCACTACACACAATCTGGCCTGCCATATGGAACTGTTACGGAAATTTTGAACCCTGGAGGAACCAGAGATACAGAGGAAAAAGCCTTCCGCGCTCTTCTGCGCTTTAATTCTTCGTGACACTGAGCTCGCGGATAGTCTGTTATTTGCTTCCACTACGCTACCCAGCCAAAGGCTCTGAACTACGTTGAAAACGAACTGGGCGGAAATGTACACTAGATTAGTTCATAAAAATTTAGCATTTAACTTTTTTTGTATTTAATTTATATATTCTTTTTATCTATTGTTTTCCCCAATATTCACGTAACGGCTTGCCCATTAATTGAGGCCCACACATCTTCTGGTTTCCCCTTCCCCGACACCTCATAATAAACAAACATACAAACAACTGAGAGTGCAGCCAATGTCGAAAGCACGAGAGCTCGATGTCGTTACCCTGAAGCATTCTTTCGGAGAACGAGCACTCGCCTGAAATGAACGTCTCAAAGCCAGGAGCACGGCCTAGCTCGCTCTTGTAGGTTTGGCTGCAGTCTCAGCCTAAGGGTGAACACAGAATAGTGTACAACGCTGTCAAAGCTGCTGGCGCGAGTATGCGGTTTGATCTTGCAGATCATTTGCACGCATCCTCACGCAAACGAATCCATAAATGAAGCACCCCCGCGTAGCGCACGAATAATGCGCAGAACTTCCTTCTCTAAAAACACATCAATGCAGTACCGTTTCACTTTTACTATTCGTTATGCGGACTGGGACACCCGTACTTTGAGTGAAGCTTGGCGACCAATTTAAGGTGTAAATTGGCACGAAGCGTGCGCGACACATTAGTGCCGGAGACTCGATGTCGTATCACTTGGGTTGTCTTTCAAATTTTAATTGGTCTCGCTCATGAATAAATGTCCGGTATGTACGTTGAAGCTTGAAACCCAACTGGCGTCCTGTGTCGCTCTATTTTTGTTAACCGGTGATATGACCCTCAGAAGAAATCTAGATCTACTGGACTAAGCTTTTAAATGCAGTCAACGTAAAATAGTAAAACGCTGCTTTAAAGCCGCAGTGTTGGACTTTTTTTAGGTCACTTACCGTTGTTGACCTCAGGCGCAGATTGGACACCAGTGTTGCATCAGAGTTTGGCTTGCACTGGTGTTCGATAACTGGGAACACGAGTTCAACGTCAGCGTACATCTGTGAGACGCGCTTAATATCTGGGGACACAAGTTCAATTCAAAGGCTGAGGCAGAACGCGTGTGTCGGTCTTTCGTAACAGGAGTGCGGAACTGGAAACTGCTAGATGTCACCATATAACACATTTAGAGTTATATCTCAAGAGGATGCAAGGCTTACTTGTTGAGTCGAAGAGGCGAAGGAATGGCATATAATAAATAACCAGTGCGGTAACACTTAGACATAAGCAAGTTCACACTGGTGGCCGATGTTTCGCTTGGAGATTTGGTGGCCTACGTAAGAATGCGCTAAAGACGACTGCAAAGGGTGTACCATCCTGTGGGCACATTTGTGTTATTCACACATCGAATTGAAGCTCACGCAGTCGACTTGGGCTGCAGGCAGAAAGAGTTGTGTCTTTGTACTGCTTGGATGGGAACGTTTGGCCTGGTGTCATTAAAGTGAAGCAAGTGATAAGGACGAAAACGGGCAACGTTGACAGGTGAATCCTTCCTCTGTAGTGCGCAGAAAGTGACTGGTAACGGAAGGCAGTCGTCTAGCATTCGTTGCTCTGCACATTGAAACTCTATATTAGATTAAGGCATCTGTGAGATAAATATTCTATATCTGAGAAATTATTGGCTGAGAAATAACCCAGATGTATTTTCACAAATTTGCACCTGCCTTCAGTCTAGCGCACTAAAGCGGATAGTGACAGGTCCTTGGAGATGATGTTAACAGCTCGAGCCCGGCAAGTTGCAATTAAATCCCTTTTTAGCTTAATATTGTCTTAATCTTCCTTCACTCTGCCTTCCTCTAAGTTCGTTAGGACAGGAAGGTACAAGCAATGTTAATTTTGCTTCCAGTGAAAATAAAACTGCTGCATCTAAAAAGAAATTATACTTTGGCGATAGGTAGCAGAAACTCCACCTAACACTTGCACCAACTCAAAGGTTCATTTTGTTGGTTCGGCTGCAATATAGACACAAAATATATGCGTGCTGTTTTCTAGTGCGCTGGGCAGCTTCCTTGTATAACGTCGGAAAGAAGACAAGCCATATATTGGTAAGCCTCCTGTGCCTTGCGGGATCAATAGTTTATCGCGCATAATCATACGCAAAACAACGTTGCACCAGCTTCAGAATGAGGCGCTGTAGGAACACTTCGGAAGCATCGCACATTTACTCAAAGCACAACATTACGGTAGCCTTTGAGTGTCAAGACACTGAGGGGACCGTTTCGTGGAGGCAACGAGCGAAGTTTAGCAGTCACATGGCATGACATATAAATGTAGCACATACAGAGCGGGACGCAGTTTGCATCAACTCGGTTTGTCTTTTTCTATGTTCTACATAAGCAAAATCAAGGTTATAATAACGTGCCATACTGTACACTCTTTCTGGGCAGCAATTGCACCGGTAAATCTTGGGGACCCCCAGAACGTACTTTTCAAAACTAAACACAATAAAAAGTGTATAATTGCTGCGTTCACACTAAATGTGTTGCGCTCAGGTCGTGTAAGTCCGCCAGATGATATGTTTAAGTGCGCTTGACTGTTTGTTTTAAATACAAAGATGGCATATTTTAGTGAATCTTAAGCGTGTGTTGAATGTGCGATTTAATAATACAATTACATTTGTTGCAGGCGGTGACCCTTCGGATCTGGGAGACATCGACGGCATCAGTCAACTAGAGGCACTTAGTGGCCGGTCGGAGACGCCGAGGAAGGAACTCCTCATTAACATAGATCCCATCGAGAATGTCTCCGCTATCATTGAGGGTCATTTCAAACTTGTGAGCGGTGTTGTCAGAGGAGGCGTGCTGGACGAGTGGTTTCAGGTTCCCGGGAACATCACGTGGGACTACAACAGAGCTCGCCAAGAGTGCGAGACATCTGTTGTGGCTCGGGCGCTAAGAAACGCCGGTCACGATGTCGCCTGTGGTTCCGGAGACGGGTCCTACCCGACCCCGATTAAATGTGGCAAGAGAGATCCAAGCAAACCGTGTGCACCAACTTTGGCGCCTTGTCTGTTCGACCTGTCCAAGGACCCCTGCGAGTACAACAACATTGCAGAGCAACACGACGAGGTACGTCTAAAGACAAAAATAAAAATGAAAGACGTTTACAATCCCGTTAACACTGAATTAGAGCGCAGCTCTTGAGGAGGAAGAGTGAAGGTACTGAGAGGAGGGTATGCCCCTCCTTCTCAACCGTACCCTCCCGTCCTCCTCTCCTTTTTCCTTTTATTTAGCGGGAAATTTTCGCTAAATTACCCGCTCAACTTAGCGAGGAAATTTTTCCGCTAAATTTAGCGGAAGATTTTTCCAGTAAATTTAGCGGGGAATTTTTTCCGCAAAATCAAGCGGGGAATTGTTTCCTTTAAATTTAGCAGGCGAATTTACCCTTAATGCAACGCGCGGTGACGTGACGTCACTCGTGACGTCACGTGTGACGTCCTTATGGGAAACGTCCCATAATGCAACGCGCGGTTACGCCGACGCCCACGGCGACGCCGCTCCAGCCGGAAACGGGTGCCTAAGAGCTGCTATCTAAAGTGAAGCTTAGTTCTCATTATTAGTGCAGTGAAATTACGAGTTCTAAATGAGAACGAACAGAAAAAAAAACACGTTGACACTGAAATAGTATTTAAATAATGCAAGGAACCGCGCTCAGAATTTAACCCCAGTAGGCTTAAAATGCAGCGAGTAGGTATCCTATAATTGACCATATTGCGAAGTTCCCAAATCGAGCGATTCTTGAGAGTAGGCGAGTTTGCGGTGACGAACAAACAGTTCTTCAAACACAACTATAAAAGAAAAAGCGGCGCAATGCGAAATGGTTTTCGGAACAACAGAAGATGCTGTTACAGCTCGCAACAAAATGGTTTAATGTTCCTTCTCCAGCGTGGCAATGAGACGCTGCATATCCTGTCAGCTGACCTCCCACTGTTGATGCCACCATATCGACACTGACAGTTTAAGAATCGGAAAGCCTGACCAGCCCCGATTATCCTATTATTGCAACAATGAGAATGCTGCGCTCGCCGATAAGAGTAGCAATGGAAGAATGGCGAAGCAAGAAGCGTCAACATGAGACGCCACACTCTGAGCTTCTGTCTTTAACTGTATTTTAATGCGAAAGCCTTAACTGCCCCATGGAGCGAGCCGACGTCATTAACTTTGAAGCCGCGCCAAACGGCACCTTAAATCCTTTCTCCAAGTGATACCAGCTCCCAGCTATGAAACCACTCGAAAAGCCTAGACAACGGCAGCTAGATTCCCCGATACCAAAGGAGCGGAGTGAAGCTGATGAATTTCGGCTTCGGTCCCATTGGCTGGCGTGCGTCGTAGTTTCAAGGAACAAGGCTCCCATTGGCCGCTGCGCGTCAGTTTCAACGACCGCCACCCGATGAGCGCTGCCTTTCTGTGAGCGCGCCGTTAACACGAAGCGTCCAAGCGTAACAGCGGCGAGGAGAGGGCGCGCTCTGCCGTCGACGCAAATACGCCGCAGACGAAATAAGGGAGCGGAAGAGTGACGTGCATGCTTTCGCATTCACAACTCATAAGAAGTGCTTAGGTGTACCTCGAGCCTTTTTTTCTTAAGGCTTTACAGATTTGTTTAGAAGAAACCGTTAAAGCTACACTGATGCGGTTTGTGCAGGTGAGTTATGCAGCCAGGCGGAAGTAACATAACGAAATATTTGTCGCGTTAAGGCGGTTCATTAGCTAAAGTTTGTTAACAAAATTTTAAATGATTGAATATAAAGGTATGGTTCAAATCAGAAACTTGCTGAGCGTCATCGAAAACCACTAAGTGTATCTTAGAAAGATTCGGGGCGCGTGGGAAGTTCGGTGGAGCGCCAAAGTTACGAATCGTGCAACAGGTGGAAAGTTAGTGGAGCGAAAAATACGACCGCGCGATTTTTCGTTCTCTAATCCTCCATCGCGTGTTCGTACTTCCAGCATTGCACCCGCTGCACAAGCGGTAACTTTAGAGCACCACCGTGCTTCTCACACGCCTTATATATTTTTAAATATTGCTTATTTTGTGGTTTTAGATGACGCTCAGCAAGTTTATAATTGAAACCATATGCTTATTTTTTCTGTATTAAAGGTGAATTAACAACTTTTAATTAATTAGTTAACTTATCGTGACAATTGGTCCCTTATATTATGTCACTCTCGCAATAAGACGCACCTGCTTAGACCACATTAGTGTAGCTTTCACGGTATTTATATATATATTTAAAGCCTTAATTAAACAACATGTAAAGAATAAAATACACTAAGAAAATTCCTGCGCGTCTACTTACCCACCAAACACTTGAAGAGCCAATCTCTGCGATCTACTAAATCAGTTCAACGAATGATGAGGCGGAAGATCTATTTAGACCTCAAAATTAAGTATGCGCTGTGGCATTACGCAATGCAAGCTTGACGCTTTGCATTGCGTAAGGCCAGAGCGCAGACTTTGTTTTAAGGTCTAAACGGATGTTCCGCTTCATCAATTGCTGAGCTGATTTCGTAGATCGCAGAGATTGGCTCTTCGAGTGTTTGGTGGTAAGCAGACGCGCGAGGCATTTCTTGGAGTGTAGAGGGTTGTAGTTTGTTGTCTATGAGATGTTTATATTATGTACTTACGTAATTTTGCTGACGTTTTTCTCGCGGAAAGAGGATTGCTATGATATTGAATGAACAATGTGGCTATGCTAAGTTACCGTTAATTGACGCGGAGGCAAGACTAAGTAACACATGGGCGGCATGTTGTGCCTACATGTTCATGTCCTGTTTTTCTTTGCCCACGCGCCGATTTGAGTTAACATGGCTGCGCTGTTTAGTGAATCTTAGGCAAAACTAAAAATAGTTCCTACTTGTACAAGAAACGTTGGACGTGAATGATTATGTTTAAAGTCACTGGGGTCCTGGTAGCACCAGTAGCACCATTACCTTCCCTGCCTGCCAGCCAGACACAAAGAAACACCACCATACAGGTGACAAACCTCGCAAGCTGATTGGCTGATCGGTCTCGGTTGCCATGGCGATAGCAATTTTGTGCCATTCAAATCCTCAGAGCTTACAAAGGGTTGACGTTCCAACCAGTCGCACCAAGGTCGCTATGGAGCATCATTGTTCTGAAAGCGTTCCTCGCCAATATAAAGCGTCTTTGGCACTGTGCGTGCAATACACTTATCACTCATGCTTATCTCCCCAGGTCTCTTACAATAATACTGCTCTTCTTGCGAATTTCAAGACAGGAAAATTACTTTTCATTGCTTTCCTAGCACTGACGCCGCATGTGATGGCGTAGATGTTCGTACCGCCATCACACGCAACGTCGGTGCTTGAAGGCATTGAAAATAATCGAGACCGATGAGCCAATAACACTGCGAAGTTTGTCGTCCGGATGTTGGTATTTGTTTGTGTCCGGCTAGCAGGCAGAAAAGGCGATGGCGCTTTTTCCCGGGATCCAGTGACTGCGGGATTCGCTTCTCGGCGTACTTATCTGCTAATGCTGCAACCTCAACGACTCCGGAGCGATGATGAGATGACTCTCCACTCTTGGCCTTTCTTAAGTCGGCAGTGCTCTTTTATTTTTTGTCTTAGATTTATCTAGGCCCTTTATATAATTTACTTGCTTCAGAATGAACTATGGTCACTGAGTGACCATAGTCCATTCCGAAGCAAATAAATTAGTGTCATCTACAAAATAGGCCTACAGAACTACAAGACGAAAAATGAAAGAGATTTGCTATGGCATTTCAGGCTGCGCAGTGGCGAAGATAATTACATTTCAAGAAGAGGAAATGAGGGAGCGAGTGATCTTTGTAACAGGATAATCTCAACCTGGCACAAGATTAAGAAATAAAATAGCGGACAAGACCAAACTTGTCTTTTATCCGTTACTTTATTTATTTTTGTTTCAGGTGTAGACTATGACGTAACAGACACGACATTTCGCCTGCTCATTTTCCATGTTCAAATATTGAATTTAAGTGATGCGACAATTTTTAGACTTTGTCAATTACTGGGTGCGCTCTGCATATCGTAGTAATCGACCTTCTGCATGTTCTGTGAAGAAACCGAAACTAGATCTCTTCTTTTAGAGTTTACAATCTACAAAACTACAAGGCGTAACACAGCGGGCACTTAGGCCACACATTACGAACATATTGAGGAAGAACCGGCGTCCTCTAATAAACGAAGTCATAAAAATATATATTTTTGGCCAGGTGCTGCAGAGGCTTCTAGGGAAACTGGAAGGATACCGGGAAACCTCAGTGCCCCCTGGAAATCTACCTTCAGATCCACAAGCCGACCCGGCGCTGCACAACAATGCGTGGTCTCCTTGGGGCGACATTCCTACGTAACAGTACGAAAAACTATAAAAAGTATGGTGATTATTTCATTTTCTAATATCTTTCAGAAATTAAAAATTTAGAAAAAACGTATGCCTTTCTTCTAAAGTTCTTGCCTAATGTAAAAAAAAAACAATTTTGACACAAAAAAAAGGCAACAAAACTATTGGTAGAATAAAACTTTTATCTAAAGCACAATCAAACTTGAGTAAAAAAATATAACATGGTGTCAGATCCGGTGTTTTCTGGCCAATAAAAAGGAAAAAGGCTTCCGCGTGTCGGACCGAGGCTTTCTTTATGCATTTCGGGAACGTGTTTCTTTTTTTTTCAACATTACATTGGGGAATGTTTTCAGTATGGATTTGGGAGCGGAGGGTGATGGACTTCCCGGCAGCATCCTGACTGTACTAACCACGCCCCGTCAACAAGTGTGACAATATCCTGACATTTATTACTTTGTGACCTCGTTTAATTAAAAGTATATTTTTTATTTTATTAAATTGTCTATTCTTCACGAATGCCTGAGTAGTTTGGTAGTCTGTCAGCGAGGTCACAGGTTCAAGCAGAAGTGCTGGACGTCCAAAGGCTCCCCAACGAGCCACGCCCAGCAACGACTTCTTTATCGTCAACAACATCCAAAGAACATCGAAGAGAACCTTTACTTGCCGACATCGCAGTCACGGTGGCCGCAGTCGTGGGAGCCGTCATTGCACAGCTACTCCGGCTACTTTTTCATAGAGGTAATATAATAAATCTAGAGAACTTTGACCAACTTTCGACGCATTTCGGCCGCTCTGAAAAGCCTATCTGTGGTTGTTTATGGGTGTTTTCATCTCAAATCGGGCAGGCTAAAAGGGTCTAATTTTTAATTTTGACGAAAAAAATATACATTTTGGGGGCATTTCTCAAATGAAGGAGGGCGCAAACCGCATGTTCCCCAGAGTTTTCGTTCTCGAGTAACGAAGCGTAGAAGCCGCAGTGGCAGAAACTAGTGTTTTTGCCTGCCGTCGCAGGTCGCGTGTTTGACACTTTCTGCTGGCGCTAGTGTTTTTCTACACCATGTTAACTTTTTTAACTCATTTAATAGGTATTGTAAAGATACCTTGACGTATTCAAATATTTTTAGAAATTTGATTGTTTTCTAAAAAAATTGTCAAACACGTCACTCCGGTCCCTTTTTGATCAATTTTGACAGGTCATTACTTTGTCTGTAGTTAAGGTAAATTTTCTTTCTTTAACTCTACAGAAAGCCCAAAGCAAGCCTATTATAGATATTTTATTATCATTATGATCTGTTGACTGGCCGCTCCGCTACCTTCACGTAAACGTTGAAAGAAATAAGAAATGTTGAAAGTTTGAGGTCGATTTTCTCAAAAACCCCATTTTTGTAAAATTCTACTTTTTTAAATTCTTGTACATATATTAGTCGACTACAAGAAAAAACAATCTAGAAATGTAATATTTTGGTTGTATGTCCACTATTTGAGCCGCAATCGCGTGAAATGTGTGAACATTTGTTATTTTTCACAACGTTTACGTGAAGGTAGCGGAGCGGCTACTCAGCAGATCATAATGCTATTACTATATCTATACTAAGCATGCTTAGGGATTTCCATAGAGCTAAAGAAATAAAATGTACCTTAAGTACAGGCAAAGTAATGACCTGTCAAAGTTGACCAAAAATCGAACTGAGTGACGAGTTTGACATTTTGATTAGAAGACATTCAAATTATTAGAAATATTTGAATACGCCAAGGTATCTTTATAGTACCTATTAGATGAGGAGGAAAAGTTAAAAAGTGTAGGAAATACACTAGCGCCAGCAGAGGGTGTCAAACATGCGACCTGCGACGGCAGGCAAAAACACTGGTTTCTGCCGCTGCGGCTTCTACGCTTCGTAACTCAAGAACGAAAAATCTGGGGCGGCGGCCGCGGCATGTTCCGCGATACGTTTCTGCTTTTTTACCCGTCGGTTGACTACTTCGGTCCACGTGTAGTCGCCTGAGCTTTGCGGGGCCGAGTCATGCTCCATGGGTTGGGCGACGTATGTCGTCTTAGAAGGGGTTTGGGACCCGGAATTTTCTTCTAGGTCGGTGCTGCATTCGTCCGGAGACGATAGAGAGGTCATTTCGGGCGGGGCAGGGTTCGTTGAGGGCAGGACGGGACCTGAAGTTGCTGATGCCTAGGCGTGGATAGGCTGAGCGGCCCGCCGCATAGACTTGGGCAATCCTTTCTTCGGTTAGGCCTAGCGGGTGCGTCCCGCTTCGGATTTTCAAAGGGCCGAAAATGAAATTTCGGGAAGACCTACTTGCTGATATGTAGATATTTCGTGGTCCTGACGACAAGAGCAATCATTTGTTGTTGATTGTGAATCTCGGGTGTCGAACTCAACGAGCTAAGTAGCGCTGAATCGGAGGAGCGAATAACATATGTGGCGCTCACTTAGACGTCCTCTTCTTTTTTTCTGACGCAATACAACTTTGCACGAGCTTCGGAATAATGTTTTTGTAGGAACACATCGTCAGCATTGAAAATTTACTGAAAGCACAACATGGCGGCGACTTTCAGCTGTCAAGACACTGATTGGATTGTTTTCTGGAGGCATCCATCGAAGTACAGCAGTCACGGGCATGACGTATAAGCGGCATACACTGCAGAGTAGAACGCAGTTTGCATAAAGTCGCTTTGAACTCTTTTTAAGTTTTATGTTAGACAAATTACGGTTATACCAACTAGTGCCATGCAGTCTATTCTTTTTGCGCCGAAATTGTACCGGTAAATCTCGGAAACCCTCAGTACTTACTTTTCAAAAAATTAAAACATGAAAAAAGTGTAATTGCCGCGTTCGCGATCAGTGTGTTGCGCTCAGGTCGTATAAGTACGCCCCATGATCTGTTCGAGTGCGCTTGATTGTTTGCTTTAAAAGATTCGAAGATGGCCCCAAGCGGCACAAGAATATTAGGCGAGTATCTACACAATATTGTTGGCAAATACTCCGAATATACGGTTCTTCCCATCCACACGATGTTCAGACAATATCGTTTGAAAAGCGGGGCCGTACCAGCACAATATCACTGGAGTACTGCCAGCGTCGGCTGAGCATCCGCCGGGCATCGCGTGTCAATCGAGTGCCGTCAGGGTCGTCCGAGTAGCCGCCAGATATCACCCGTGCATCCACAGAGTACTTAGAGAGTCGGCTGAGTATCCGCCGGGTATCGCGTATGTCAATCGAGTACTGGCAGTGTCGTCTGAGCACCCGCAGGATATCGCACGTATATCTACAGAGTACTTGGAGCGTCGGCGATATAATCCGTTGCAACACAAGATGGTAGGGCGAGGGTAAGACGGGCCGGAGAGGAGGAAGCAGACGGAACGCTGGAGAAGAGAGGGGGACACCTCTTTCTCTCTTTAGCGTTCCGTCTGCTTCCTCCTCCCCGGCCCTTCTTACCATCGCCCTACCTTCTTGAGTTGCAACGGACTATAGATACCGCCCAATTTATATGTTACAAAAATATTTTTATTTGCTCACGCCACCATTACGCTTCGGGCTTTTTTGGCACCTTTATTATACTCACATGCAGATACATTACGCATACCACAAGCATCAACTGAACATATACATTGAGCGCATACACATACACGGCACATACAAACATTAGCCCAATAGCACACTAACCAACACCTCCTAGAAATAAAGCCGTAGCGCCCTTCTCGTGAAGTCGCAACGGAATGCCATCGGGGCGCGCGTCGAAGCGAATGCAACGCGCGTGGATCGACCGTCATAACGCGCTTTCAGTCACATACGCGTGTCTTATTAGCTAAAATGAAAGCTGCACATAGCAACGGGTCTAGAAAACATTTTATTGCACTGGCAAAACATTACACCGCTAAATAATCGTACGAAATGGCAAGAGGAATGCGTATAAGACGTCTATAGAAAAATGTGATTGTTTTAAGTCGAAAACATTGAGTCACGCAATTATTACTGTAGGAATGCATGTTTTATACAGAAATACTTCGGCAAAATGGCGAGACACGCAGTGATTTGACAGAGCAAAACAGACCACAGTTAAAAATCAGGTAGACGTAGTCAACGCGGAAACGGCTAGACAAGTGTCACTTACGATCACGTAAGCGACTGTTATCGCGTGCAGTCACTGAATTCTTGCATTATACCCCAGGCCACATGGCAAAACTAATGTAATTTCGATCGAATTGCATTATGGGGTCGACAAATCAGCTTGCGACGCTCGTATATTCACTCAAAACCGCGAACTGATTAAATCTCATATCATTTAATGAAAATATATTAACTTTTCCGTGTGGCAGGAGTACTAAACTTACTATTTAGTCAACTAATTTACCTATGGGCTCGAGCTGCCTTAAAACAAAATATAACTTATTTTGTATACAATAATACTATTACCTTAATACAGTTAAGATTCTAGTGTAAACGCGGTAAAGACAATAAAATAACATTAGGATAAATAAACACATAAGCACCAACAACGCACTTTCAATAATCAGAAACTTGTTATTCACCTTCCAGTAAAAACTAGAATATTACCACGCATATTTACAAATGTCGACGCAACAGCACGCGGATAACGATGAAGAACAACACTCCATTCATCACGAGATTTAAAAACAAAATCGACTGCAGCACTTTACTCGCGTCCTACATGACCAAGAAAACTCATAAATAAGTTGTTTCTCACCTGTCGATCGTATCCATACGTCCCGCTCTATCCGCCACGAAAACATTTGAACACGAACACCAAGACGTCTCTTGGCCGAGAGAGGGCTCTATCGATAATGACCAGTGTCATCGTTGACTAGTTGCCACACATGTCACTCAAACCGTAGCAGGACTTGTTCCGCGAATGCACGTAAATGCCGTAGTATCAGGCGAACACAAAAAAAAACTACCCGAGAGCCGAGACTCCGGTGACGACGGAAAAACTACGGGAAGGAAACAAGTCTCAAAACAACCAAACACGAGAGCGCCAAGCGCCGATACTGGCCCGTCGGGGACCGAAGACAAAAGAAAGACCGTTGGTCCAGGTTAGTCAGCGTGCGGGCGAAACTCGTAAACAACACGTGATCAGGAGAGGAGGAGCCCGTCCAACACTGTCTCTCTCCCTCTCCCTTTCCAAGGCGCCAGCGAGTCTGGTCACGTGAGGTGTAACAAGGTTGGGTTCACTCTCCGTCTTATTATGCCTCCTCTCTCGCTCGTGTCGTCCCGTCTCTCTCCTCTCCCTTTCCAAGGTCTCTTTTTGGGAGGAAGATCAGGATTGCGTCGGCGCAATATAACAGATATTCTGTGGACATAGGCCGTGTCAAAATGGTACCGGCTTTCTTTCAATCTCATTTTCGAATCGGCCGAAAATGCCTAATACTGCGCAGTTATTGCCGATTCAGAAACGATATTCAGGGAAAAACACGGTTCGTGTACCATATGTATCATGGTTGCGTCGCCGCAATATAACAGATATTCCGTCGACATCGGCAGAATCAAAATGGTACAGGCACAATTTTCCCGATACAACGGAGAAATCGGCAATACTCGCACGACTTTCCCGACCCGAGGCGAATATCGCCCCAATATTGTGTGCTGCCTGGGGCATTATTTTAGTGATTCATAGACATGTGTTGAATGGAAGATTTAATAATACAATTGCATTTGTTGCAGGCGGTAACCCGTCGGATCTGGGCGACATCGATGGGATCAGTCATCTAGATTCACTAAGTCGCCGGTCGGAGACGCCGAGGAAGGAACTGCTCATCAACATAGATCCCATCGACAATGTCTCCGCTATCATTGAGGGTCATTTCAAACTCGTGAGCGGTGTCGTCAGAGGAGGCGTGCTAGACGAGTGGTTTCAGGCTCCCGGGAACATCACGTGGGGCTACAACAGAGCTCGCCAAGGGTGCGAGACATCCGTTGTAGCTCGGGTGCTAAGGAACACCGGTCACGATGTCGCCTGTGGGTCCGGGGACGGGTCCTACCCGACTCCGATCAAATGTGCCCAGAGAGATCCGAGCAAACCGTGTGCACCAACTGTGGCGCCTTGTCTGTTCGACCTGTCCAAGGATACCTGCGAATACAACAACATTGCACAGCAACACGACGAGGTACGTCTAAAGACAAAAATAACCATTTTTTAATCAGTAGTAGAGGGGAATATCGAGTTCCGAGCGAGAAGTAAACAAACAAAGCAAATGCACACTAAAATAATATTTATATAAGGCAAGGAACCGCTCGCGAAATTTTACCCCAGTAGTCTTAAACTCAAGCGCGTGGGTCCCCTATAATTGACCATATTGCGGACGTTCCCTAATAGAGCGATTCTTGAGGGTAGACGCGTGTCGGGCGACGAAGGCGCACAGCTCTACAAACACAACTATAAAAATAAAATAAAACGACACATGTGAAATATTCTTCGGAACAACAGAAGGTACGTGTAACCGCTCGAAACAAAATGGCTGAATGTTTTTTGCTCTAGAGGCCCTAAACTCGTCAAACACAAAGTTGGGGCCGCAGTTCATGGAGCGCACCTATTGGACTATCACGACGATGACTTCGCGCTTTTGTCGCCAGCGTTCAATGGGCGCGCTCCGCGAACTTCCGGCTCCAACTTTGTGCTTGACAAGTTTAGGGCCCCAGCGTGGCAATGAGACGCTGCATATCGGGTCAGCTGATCTCCCGTTGTTGAAGCCACCATAACGACACTGACAGTTTATGAATCGCAAAGCCTGGCCAGCCCCGATTATCCGATTATTGCTTCGCAACCGATGAGAATGCTGCGCTCGCCGATAAAAGCGGCAAGGGAAGAACGGCGAAGCAAGAAGCGTCAGCATGAGACGCCACACCCTGCGCTTCTTTCTTTGGCTGTTTTTGTTCTTAAGGCTTTACAGATTTGTTTAGAAAAAAACCGTTCAAGATACACTCATGCGGTTTGTGCAGGTGAGTAATGCAACCAGGGGGAAATAACACAATGAAACACTCGTCGCGTTAAGGCGGTTCATTAGCTAAAGTTAGGTGACTAAAGTTTAGATGATTGCATATAAAGGTATGGTTCAAATCAGGAACTTGCTGAGCATCATCGGAAACCACTAAGTCAATTTTAGAAAGATTTGGGCGGAAGCTCGGTGGTGAGCCAAAGTTACCAACCGCACCACCGCGCTACTCACGCGCCTTATATCTTTCTAAATTTTACTTATATCGTGGTTTTAGATGGCGCTCAGCAAGTTCATAATGAAAACCAGGTATTTATTTTCACGAGGCTGAAAGTTACTTGACAACGTTTAATTAAAGGGGCCATGCAACGATTTTTGTACTTTGCGCAAATACCGCTTAGAACAGATTCCTGATGTAAATGACATGTGAAACAGCCGTTCGTTTTTCATCACACGCAATGAAAGTCGAGGAAAAAATTAAGGAAAAACGAGCAGCGTTCACCTCTCAACTCGCAGCCAGAACAAGCCGCTACGTAATTTGGAGCCGATTATATGCCACCAATGTTGATCATAGCCTTGCGATGGGGTTGGCAAAGCGCAGGACACGCGCTGAGTTCCAGATATTGTTATGGTTCAGATATTGTCGTCATTGCAACGATTGAACACGGGCCACCACCCGAATGCTTCTCGAGCTATCGATTATCACTAGCCTATATCGAATGCCCATGCAATTCTCAGGTCCAATCTATGACCTGCATTCAAATATCGTCACTGGGCGGTACTGCGCCCGCCCAGCTAAGTCATCAACGAAAAAACCGTAAGTGTGCAGGCGAGCTGGTGAATATTAACCATGTTGAATTAACCTGAGACTGGGGTAGAGAAGAAACATCAAAACGTAGAAGGGACAGAAAATAGACAGGACGACGTCTCAACGTCGTCCTGTCTATTTTCTACGGTCGTTTCGTTTGCGGGCAAACGCAACCAACGCAGATGTGTGAACCCGATTTTACATTTGATGAAGAGAAAGTGAACGAGCGAGTTCTTTTGGTAACATGATAATCTCAACCCTGACACTAGAAGAAGAAATAAAAAAGCGGAAAACGCAACACTTGTTTTATATCCGTTATTTTATTTCTCATTGTATCAGGGTTTAGATTATGATGCAACAGACACGACGTATCGCCTGCTCACTTTCCTTGTTCGGATATTGTTTGCAAGTTATACAACAGTTTTTAGTATTTCTCAATCACTGGGTGCGTTCTGCAGATCGTTCTGATCGACCGTCTGCATGCTCCGCGACAAAATGGAAACTAGATATCTTATTTTAGAGTTTAGAGTCTACGAAAACTTCTAAGCGTGTCGCGGCGGACGTCTTAGCTTATACATTACCGACATGTTGAGGAAGAACTGGCGTTTTCGAATAAACACAGTAATCATGAAATATATTTTCTTGCAGGTGCTCCAGAGGCTCCTAAAGAAACTAGAAGGATACCGGGAAGCTTCAGTACCCCCTGGAAATCTACCTTCAGATCAACAAGCGAACCCGGCGCTGCACAACAATGCGTGGTCTCCATGGTGCGACGTGTCTACGTGAATATAGGAAACATCTCTAAAAAGTAATCGTTATTGTTTATTTTTATAGTATCTCTCAGACAAGCCCACAATAAAACAAAAACTACTAAACTACTGGTCGAATTAAACTCTTGTCTACAAAACAAACTTTAGTTAAAATAACACATGGTGTTAAATCCGGTGTTTTTTTCTATATAATAAAGAGAAAAATACCTCGGCGTGTCAGACCGAGCCTTTAATTATGCATTCCGGGAACGTCTTCTTTTTTTCTTCTTTTTTTCTGCTTGAAATATTACACGCGGGAATCCTTCAGTATGGATTTGGGAGCGGTAAGATGGATTTCCAATCAACATCCTGACCCTCTTAACCACGCTCCGGCAACAAGTACACCAATATCCTGACTTTTATTAGTTTGTGACCTCGTTTAATTAAAATTATTAGTTTTTATTTGAATGAAATGTCTATTCTTCATGAATGTCTGTGTAGTTTGGTAGTCTGTCAGTGAGGTCACAGGTTCAAGCAGAAATGCTAAACGTCCGAAGGCTCTCCAACGAGCGACGCCCACAAACGACTCCTTCATCGTAAACAACATCCAAATAACATCGAAGAGAACCTTTCCTTGCCGACATCGCGGTCACGGTGGCCAAGGTCGTGAGGAGCCGCCATTGCACACCTGCTCCGGATACTTCTTCATAAAGTTAATAAAATCAATCTTGAGGAGAAGTTTCAGCAATTTCCGATGCGTTCCGGCCGCTCTGAAAAGCGTGTCTGTAAGCCATATATACAGTCCCGAGTCGTATAGTGTTTACTGCGACCGCAAGCGCTATCTGTAATAGTAAAAGTACCTACAAGAGTAATCTATAAAAGTATGGCTAAGGTCTTTTGGTTCGGTTATATTTGGTTGTACTTTCCCGCCTCCTCCGAGACCTGGCAATCGTACAGCTCCACAATGACACGGGGTAGAAACATGATACAGAGAAATTAGTGCTACTAGAGTCGACAGTCTATCCGCAGGAATGTGGTGTAGGAACGTTACCACTTAAGCACATTGGAGTATCAGGCCTGCCTGATATTCCAATGTCCCGAGCAATGGTAACGCGTCTAATTTTTCGCAGACGGCTGGCGATTCTTTTTTCGATTGCCTTGGCTGTTTTACTCCTGTCGTTCAGACGTTCATCCTCCCGACGGCAGCCCTACATCGTGTTCATACTTGCTGACGATTTAGTGAGTAGCGCTTTCCGTATTTAGCGTATGTCAGATTGTTTAGGTAAAACTGGTTCAACTTTGTTTGCTTTCGTGCAGGGCATGCGATAATAATCACAGTGGGCCCAGGTAAGGTTTTGACATCAGAGGGGTCTGCCGATATATCTAGGTTATAGACTCTCTTTAAACTGTCAGTAGTTCTACAGCTTGATGTGCGTGTTCTTGAAAATCAACGCAACAAATTGAATACAAAATACTCGATGTATAATAATTACGTATTTTAACTACTTTGATACATATACCGCAGATCCTTCTAACTCTCCCGTGTACCGATACTCTGAAGAGCGAATATACGTATTGCAGCAACGCAAGCAGTCCCCAGTTGTTTCGAAGCAACTGCGAACAAAATGCGCACAATCAGCAAATGTTTTTTTTTCGTTTGTTTCTATTTTGCGGCTTTATCCTGTAATTTTTCGATCATACAGCTGCACGCTGAACTGGGGTAAAACCATGACACAGATCACCAAGTACCGCATAGCTAGTCTATCCGTAGGAATCCGGCGTAGAAACTTTACCACTTGGTAGTTGACAAGATACATGCCTGGTACTCCCATGTCGCAAGCTCTAGTTAGACGCCGAACTTCCCACAGGCCACTGGCCCCGGCCTCTGGTTCGGACAAGGCGGACGGCCTGAGTTCAGAGCGCTTCCACCTGGTGAACATCGTGGCGGTTGGAGTGGTCATCCTCCTTTTCGTTGCCTTGGCTGCCATGCTCCTGGCATCCAGACGTTCACCCGTCCGACAGCTCCACATCGTGTTCATACTTGCTGACGACTTGGTGAGAGCATTTGGCGATTTGGCGTGAAAATTTCCTGGTTTGACGGGAAACTGTTTTCGCTAAATTTAGCGGCAATTTAGTGTCACGTGGCGTCATTATGCCACTGGATGTCAGAGTGTTACGTCATGACTTTGCGTCACGTGCCGTCACAGTGTCGCATGAACACCGTCTGCTGAATTTAGCGAAACGTTAGTTCACTAAATTTAAAGACGGCAGAGTAACTCTCTGAAGCGGTGTTCAGCGTCTTGACTGTCGGCGCCGTTCATTTACAAAGCACGGCAATGAACCGGTAACGTTTTGGCATATGTAGCCATAGTTAGCCCTAGAAGGGCCCGAGCTCGTTTCTTTTCTCGCAGAGGCAGGAGCTCAATTAAAATATTGATTTCTTTATGCTGTAATTAACTCTTCTTGATTCGTCTTTCCCGGTTCTTTCCAACTAATGTAGCAATCTCATACATGACTTTCACGTGACGTCATTCAAAGAGCGCCCCAACGACCACCAGAGAAGAGGGGAAGAAGGAACTCCCCTCTTATCAGGATCCTCTTTTGTGCGTCCCGGATTTGCACAGACGTCGCTATTCCCCTCTTAGAAGCTTAGAAGATTATAGAAGATTAACCCGTCACTCAAAATTCTTACAAAAGCAGCTTCCCTCTCCTCCTCTTACATGGTGGTCAAAAGTATGCGATGTGACGTCAGTGCAAGCCATGTATTGGCTGCGAAACGGTAATAAGTAGGGATGGGCACCACGCAGACATCGGCACTCTAAGAAATGCCTGCACCTCTACTCACCCGCAAAACACTCAAAGAGCAAATCTCTGCGCGGAACATCCGTTTAGACCTAAAAATGAAGTCTGTTCTGTGGCATAACGCAGTGCAAAGCGTCATGCTTGCATTGCGTAATGCCACAGCGCAGACTTAATTTTGAGGTCTAAACAGATGTTCCGCCTCATAAATCGCTGAGGTGATTTCGGAGATCCCAGAGACTGGCTCTTTGAGTGTTTTGGGGTAAAAAGACGCGCAGGCATTTCTTAGAGTGTCTGTGTGAAGGGCAATCTTTAGGTGAAATGTTAACCTAAAGTAAACTACAGGGGCAAGATTTTGTAACTCCAGAGAAGTGCAGAAGGTATCCCGATTCCCGTCAACTTCGACGCCGTGCGAGTGTCCGTTTAGCGCTACAAAGACTATTGCGAACAATGAAAGGAAGTCGCTTTTGCCGGATACTATCAAAGAACCACTTTTCCTCGTGCTGCTGAAGTAATAACTCGTGAGTGTGAGTTTCTCTGAACTGTTCTCAACTACACATCGAGGTTGATTCATAATCGAAATTGTGCATTGCGTCGTTTATCGCATCGCCCACCGCTAGTAATAAAATACTGAAGACTCGACATGGCCTGTGCTTCTCAATCTCCGAGAAATCCCAGGCCAGAAATCACAGGTTCACTAATACGGATATCATCTTTGGACGGTTACGTTAACATTGCTCCACAAATAAAAAGGTAATAAAAGCCTATTAATAAAAAAAAATACTTTTTGTTTTGGTTGCTGTTAAAGAATATGTATTGCGATAGCATTGGGGATCCTTTCAACCTGTTCAGACAGCCGTCGAGCTCAGCACTCTCGGTCTGCCCCAACGTGGCACGATAACCTATAAGACAAGGCCTGCCCATGACGTCATCGTTGGTGGATCCACGACCCGTCCCAAGCGGCAAACACGCTGAAGCTCTACCAGAGACGCCGAAAAACGGCAGACGCGTCCGTCTTGGCGCCGTTGCTGGCGCATGCAAGGCGACGCCGCGTGGACCAACTATAAAGATTATGTTTGGGGAGAAAAGACGCATTGTCTTCTATTGGGGTATTGGCGTGGCACATTTTTCGCTCCAATTCTTCCTAAATTGGATTGACGTAAAATTATGCAGCAATTCAGGCTTTTTCTGCTATAATTAGCAGGAAAATTGAACTGGTGCGTAATTATGCACCAATTAAGATTTCCCCGGTAAATTTATTTAACGAGCGGCGAAGGACGGAAGCACACAACCTCAGGTTTTGGTGACCTTCCAGGTGCTAACAAATAAAAAAAAAAGGAGTAAAAGCTGGATTATACTTCCTCTCACTAAAACTGTGCAGTACAATGGAAGCTTCAAGGTATCAACATTCTCACGCAGTCCGCACCAGAAAATAGTGCCAAGTTGTAGTCGTTTTTTCTCTCGATATTTTTCAGTGTCTGACAATTTAGGCGCGGAAATGGTCTACAATTATGTTTTTTTTTTACTCGAATAACGTGTTAATCGTCTCATTATTGTTTTTCGTTGAAGGATATAGTTCAGTTGCTATATGGCCAATTTGCCACCGACGTTCGGATATGCAGAAGCATTTCAGCGCGAGTTCAAAGAATGCGTCGCCAAAACACAAAAGAATAATTATTAAAGTGGATATACCCTGAGACAGAGGGCCGTCGACGGACCGTGTTTGGGGCGCCGCGGAGGACACATTTCGTTATGTTCCTCAACGCCATGGCCGCCATGGATGACATCGGCTCTCCCCCGCACCGCTATCGCGGAAAAACATATTTTTATCCCACGCGAGCCAAGCAGATAGCTTTAAACGTGCTCGGTGAGCTAAAGGAAGAAAGCGTGAAGGGTGCTAGCACCGATTCCATCTCCAAAAGGGCGGCAACGCTGAGCGGTGTCAGCAAGCGAGCTCTCTACAAGTGTCAAGGGCAAGTGAGTGCAATGCGAGGGGCAAGGTGGTCTCACCAAAAAAATTATCTCGGAGAGCGAAGGGCTGCGGGAGAAAAAATAAATTGGTCGATTTTGACTTGAGAGTTTTAAGAAGAATCGTTCACGGGTTTTTCCGTGATAAGAAAATTTCGACGGTCACAAAGATTAAGCGGAGGTTTGACGACGACGACAACCTACCCAGTGTGTCCAAAGCAATCCTCCATCAGATGCTCAAGAAGCTGGGCTTCAGATTTAAGCGTCACTTTCGCAACTGTCATCCGATCGAGAGAACGATCATTGTGCTGTGGCGGTGCCAGTACCTGCGACAGATACAGGCGTTTAGAAGGCACGGACAGCTCATTTTCTACATTGACGAGACGTGGGTGAACGCCGGGCACACCCGCTCGAGAGTTTGTGCCAACGTGACCGTAATCAAGTGCGCGTGAGGCCAAGCACTCCGGTCTCTACACCGGGTTGAAAAACCTCAGTGGCAAAGGTGGGAGGCTGATCGTCACCCATGTTGGCAACGAGAACGGTTTTCTTGACGGTGCGGTGGAAGTTTTCCGCGCAAAAAAGGCAAGTGGTGCCTACCATGAAGAGATGGACGGAAGGCAGTACGAAAAGTGATTCGTCGACACACTGCTCCCTCTCCTACCTTCAGCCAATGTGGTAGTGGTGGATAATGCTCCCTACCATTCGGTGAAGCTGGAGAAAGTGCCGAAGATATCAACTCTCAAGAAAGACATTCAGGCGTGACTGTCAGCAAAATGTGCGGCCTGGCGCCCGGACATTATCAAGGCAGAGTTGTTGAAGATTGTGGCCATGATTAAGCACGACGGAGAAAAGTAGCGCATTGACACGATTGCTGCTGCAGCCGGCCACACACCTTACCATTGCCAGTTGAACCCAATGGAGTTGGTATGGGGCGATGTGAAGGGTTATATTGCGTTCCTTAACAAGGAATTCAAGATAGCCCAACTGGGACCTTTCGTGGATGAAGCTATTGATCAAGTAACTGCAGAGAAATGGGCAAATTTTGTGCGGCATATGGTTGATGAGGACGCGGCACTGAGGAAGGTTGACCACATCATGGACGACGTCTTCTATGGACAGGAGCCTGTTGTGATCGCCATGGGTGTATCCTCCTCGGAATGGGACACTGATAGCTCCAACGATGACCTGGGGTGTTGGCCACTGTAACGGGGGCTAACTCACAGTGTACTGAACTTCAGACGAGTCAAGAAAATTGATTTTTTTTAAATGAGCCAAATGCCGATATTATGCAATGCTAAACCAAGCATTGCTGAAACTTCCAAGTGTATGTGGACCTGTGTTGTTTCCAAAAGCTATCAAACTAAAATTATTCCTTTTATGCGAGAAAAATTACTGTGAAAGTGGTCGCCTTACAGGACTCAAAACGAATTTAATAAACAAACAATCGCTTTTATCTCAGTTTCTTTTTATGCAGACTTGGCTTATTTGGAAAATACTCCTGGTTAACACATCACTACCCTGCGCAATGCAAGGACAAGGTGCCAACAGATTACGTTAAAATAGCTTTATTTTTTTCCAAATAATACTGTTGGCTCTGAGAAACATTTATATTTACACAATTATTATCCTATTGTTGCTCTGGCACAGAAACACCACTGTGGACTGAGGACTGCTTCTGCATGATACCAGGTACAATAAAGCATGCTACACTGTGTGATTTCAAAGAAAAGGCAAAACCTCTCGGGGAAGATAACGACATAATATTTTGGAACAGTGTATGCTCAGCTTATGTTGCTTACCGTGTTGAGCTTCCGTGCATCCATGAAGTCTCATGTTTCTAAGTGAAATTGTCTACTATATTGCCTACACAATGTTTACGGATTTCTGAGGTCCACTTCTTTCAGTGCTGGTCACCATTGACATCAGACTGGACGTCCTGGCAGTTCTACTTGCCTAACAACTGACGTGAAGTAGAAGGATACGAGCATCAGTCGCATGAAAATCAGTATAGTAAGGGTTTCATTCGAATAGTTATTTTTTTATGCTGCCTCGTCGCATGTCACAACGCAAATTTCACATTATGTGACAGCAACCACAACCAAAGAGCCTATCTACTTCGTTGCTTCGAACTATATTACCAAATGGAAACCTTGTTGTTTTTCTCTCATCTCATTAGTATATTTCACCGCACCTGGGCACTTCGTACGGCTAACAGCGATATTAGTCCCCTGCAACACATACAAGGTGCAGTTGACACCGAAGCTTTATAAATATAAGTGACTATGATTAATCAGTGATTATGAAGAGAATGAGACAGATTAACTAAAGCCATGGAGCTCGTCACCGGCTCGAGGCAGTGCTTGGAGGCCAACCATTTCTATATGTCGGTGGTTGTCAAATCGGTGTCCGCGGAGCCCTTGGGCTCCGCGGGCTGGTGAATATATTATGTGCTGTCATGAACGGGTTGTTCCAGAGACAGTAGCCATACATCTCCAGGCACGCCATAAGACCTTTGATAAATAATGATTTTAACGGTGACTAGTGTATAACAGGGATAGTGTTTCTGTCAATTAGTAAGTAAGGTTCAGAAGACCTTCAGAAAGCCATTGCAATAATGGGCTCTTAAGACAGGACTTATCCGATCACTTGATGAAGTGCTGTCGCCGGTGGTATCATGTCTAATAGTTTATGAAGCGTGGTGAGCGCAAGAGCGATTATGGCTCTACTTGGAGAGGTGTGACCTATTCCACTTGTCTGGTTTGTCGCCGGCTTACGCACGTCCGAATGCTTGTGCGAAGTGATGTATCTAATGTTCTGTTTCTCCCGAAAATATGGTTTTTGGGAACCTGTTGTGGCGGACGATACGCCCACAGATTTGTGACTTGTGCTCTCCAGGTTGTTAAGCAGAGGGAACTCTTCAACAGTTAGAGGCGGCACAATGCTCATAGTGTTCTTAGGTCGATGCTTGTTTTTAGCAATCGTTTTCTTGCTCACCCGATTCTTAGCATGTACAGCTCCCTTCGCTTCCCGAAATCTGGTGTTTTGTTCGAGCTTGTACCCTGTAACGTCACGCTCTCTCTCTCTCTCTCTGTAACTGAGCAATCCGCTGCATTAGAAACGTGGTCACCTGTGCAGTTTACGTATGAGGGGTCGCCTTCGCACATGGCTTCATGGCTTTTTCCACACCAACGGCACACTTGCGATTCTGTCGTGCATGCAACTGCTATGTGGCCGAACTTGTTGCATCTGTAGCATTGCAAAGGGCGTGCTCGGTAGAGGATAACATCCGTTCTCACGAGACTCACTTTGACATGTTGAGGCGCCTGTTTCCCTGCGAATGCCACTCGTACAACGGGCGATGTTTTGCCAAGTCGTTTCACTTCCACTCTGCCGATGGAGGACTGCAGCTGTGTCTTTGCGTCGTTTTCAGTACAATCGGAGTCAATATCGCGGAGGACGCCAAAGCAGCTTGTGCGGTCTCTCGGTAGATAGGCTCTCACCGGCATAGTACAGAGCTTGGTGAGCTTGAGCAGCTCGAGTTTGAATGCAGGTCGTTTTACATCGACTGCAAAAACGTTCTGTGCTTTGTTCACCCGAACAACAGTGACCATGCCCGGCGCAGCGTTGTCCCGGAAGTCAGTAAGCTTGAATTTCCTCAGCGAATTACCTTTCTGGTTGTCAATGGGGACGGACAGTATGGCGCACCCGACTTGAAGGTAAATTCCGTCTTTGGAAGCTGGTGCTAGGCTCTGGCACGTCTTGCGTCTCTCCTTTCCACGAACGGTCTCGTATTCACTGTCGTCGGATTCCATTCCGTCATCGTCGAGGATGGATGCGATCGTCGATGAGGAGCTGCTGCCGGTTTCGGCAATAGTTGCCTTCAAGGAAATTTCGTATCCATCTTTCACGAGCGTGGCTGAACTTGCTTTTCCATGGCTTGTTCTTTGTCCAATTCGAGGTCGATCGGTGGTTTCGATGCCGTGGCGGACATTTTTGAGAATGTTCTGGCCTTCCCGAACAAGGCCCCTTTTGTGCGGAGATCGGATGCCTCTGTTGCCGTAGGTGTCTCCGGAATATCAGGTCGCAAAATCGCCATTTACCGGTATTTAGATATAAATCAGGAGACACAAATAGGGTTACCCGTAGCTATGTCGTCGTATTTTCCTGTCGTCTCCCTCTTGCTCGGCGCGTATTCATACGCCGCAGGGCAACACTAAGCAGAGTGGCGATCGCGCCTGTGATTAGTTTACGAGAACTGTAGTTTCCACTGTACTACACAGTTTTAGTGAGACAGAATATAGGCTTTCGAACTCGCTTAATGATGACATGTATAGTCCAGTCATCGGGACAATGGGAGAACAACCTTGCGATACAAGCCTGTTTCAGTCTTCGCACTTCTTTCCTGTCGGTTTAGTTTCTTAAGCGATCAAAACAGCACTTGTGTTCAGCCTTTAATGTCGCAGAAAAGCCGGCGTCGACGTCGGTGTCGATGGCGTGGGACGGGAAAATCTTCATTGGGTGACAGGGTCATGACGTCAGAGCCACATGACCTCGCACAGGAATTTCAAACAACCCACAACGCTCCCGTTAAACGTGACGTCACGCATGGAATGAAAGTGATTAAAACATGACATGTATTGCGAATTAAAGTTCGTCGCATGTCTCAAATATTTTCACTTCATCGAGTAAATTATTTGCCGTAAGGCGGAGGCGGGATTCGAACCCAGGCCACGCAGACAAGCTTGCAGGCTTGGGAACGAGCGAGGATTTATATCAAGCTATCGCGTTCCAGTCTTAGAGGCGAAGCTTAAGCTTCCTCCGGTAATTTTGTTTTTTTTCACCTAGGGATGGAACGACGTGAGTTACAACGGCTGCCCCCAAATCAGGACGCCGAACATTGACGCGCTGGCCTGGAACGGCATCCGCCTGCAGCGCTACTACACGCAGGCCATGTGCACGCCTTCGCGGGCTGCACTCATGACCGGACGGTATCCTATTCACACAGGTCTGTGCGGAGGTTTAGCGAATATCTTTTGACAGCACACGATGTCAAAATATACGTTGTCAACATATATACAAAAGCTCGATACGCTACCATATATAAAACACTAATTTACACCGTTAACGGTGTAAACGAAGTCTTCCAAAGGCTCACTCTATAGGAAACCTCGAGTGTCTACTTTCCCGCAGAGCTCTTGAGAAGCCAATGGCTGCTATCTACGGACGAAGCTCGGTGAATGGCCAACGTAAAGACAGCGTAACATTTTGTAATAGAAACATATTTTGTTTTTAAAGCAAGAATACCGTCATCGCAATGTGTTTCTCGAGTTAGGTGGACAATATATGAGCGGATAACCGCGACATTGTGTTAAATGATGACCTAAATTCTTTATATAACTTTTCTAAATATTGAAAATAAACATGTGGTTGCAATTAGAAACTTGAACATAATCGAAAACCACTAAATCAGTCAATGTTTAGAACGACTTGAAGCACGTGGGAAACGCGGGGGTGCACCAAAGTCACCACTCGTGCAACAGGCGCAAAGCTAATGGTGTGGATACGCGGACGATATTCTGATCATCCGCGTTTCCCCAACGCTAGCTTTGCGCCTGCCGCACCAACAATAACATTGGTGTATTCCTCTGTTTCCCAAGTGTTTCAAGTCGCCCTAAAATTGACTGATTTAGTGGTTTTAGATTATGCTCTGCTGCAAGTTTCTAATTGAAACCATATGTTTATTTCCCCTAGTTAAAAAGGTAATTAATTTTTTTCCAGTTAATATATTTGACTAATCTCGAAGATTATCAGCCTATAAAATGGCCGTACACTGGCAGAACAAAGGGTGCAGTCTTATACTCTCATGTCCCATATAATACACCCCAAAGCTTCAGTCCGACGTACAGCGCACTGGCGTCGAACTAACGGCGCCAACTTTTACGAGGGGCTTGATAATGTTGCGATGAAAATGATTAAACAGTTAAAGTACGTATCAAAGACTACAGAAGAAACAAAACACCGAGGTTTTGCACTAAAATCAAGGAAGCCATGTTTTTTCTTGTTTTTTTGTAGTTAGTAACACGTACATTAGCTGTTTTAATAAGTTGTACCACTCGGATATCAAGCCGTTCTTGAAAGTTGGCACCGTCAGTTCGACGGCAGTGCGCTGTACGCCGAACTGAAGTTTTGGGGTGTATTATATGGGACAAAGGGTGTAAGAATACACCCTTTTTTTCTTCTGAAAGTGTGTAACTCACCTATACAAACCGTATTATTGAATCTTTTATGTATAAAAAGATCTGTTCGAAATTTAAAGACATGTCTAGACCTACTTCGGTATTAAAAACAGCGCAAAAAGCGAAAGACCAGACGAAGAAGTGACACGGACGCAGCGCTGACTTTCAACTGAGTTTATATATCGAAAAATCGCAATATATACATGCGTTGTCGATAACAAACGAAGAAGGAAAAAACTAAAGGAGGACTTCAGCCCACGTGATACATCACCAACAAAAAAGGCGCCACAGCACAGCCGTACAGAGCACGTGTTAAAAAAAACAAAAAAACAAGCAAGTCAAGGAACAAGAAAATTTATCTCTTTGCCTGATAGGGCCACCAAAGGACTGTTTACCCATGCAGCGCCCAACATCGCTGCCTCAACAGACTCCAGAATTTCACGAGTAAGCTAGTCGCTGTGACGCTTAACAACCTCACACCGTTGGAAGTCGGGTAGACAACCACAGTCGCGGCAATCAATGCCAGGATGACCAGTCACGGTTTGACAGACACTCTAGGCGTGCTCTCTTAACCTGTCATTGAGACAGCGGCCCGTCTGGCCAACCTTGCCACACATCAGAGGGAGAGAATAAACAACCCCCTTTGAACACGAGACGACTGGGCCTTCGTCTCGTCTGTTCCTTCGTCTTTTGCGCTGTTTTTTGTCCCGAAGTATGTCGCACCAACTAGCCCAAGCATCGACTCCAGCGACTAGACCTAAAAAGAAAGCACTCCGTGCTGCGGCATTCAGTATAACGTTTCACCACGCTCAGTTCCATAGCTCAGACTATTTTTTTTAGGTCTCAACAGATCTTAAGTATTGCCATTCGCCTAACTCTCCCCGTAGGTTGCAGTGATTGACTCTATCACGTGCTCTGCGGGATAGTAGGCGCTCCAGACTTGTTAGTGTGCACAGCCATGGCTACACCCTTTAAGCACCCTAATGTTCAGTAATGCAGACTTTTAATTGGAAAATGGGGTGCTTTTCCTAGGAACATCCTTTATGTTTCTACGGCGAAAAAATACGTGTGTGAAAAAGGATGCTGCCGAGGAAGAGGCCATAAGCGACCTTACACCCATTTAAACAGGTTTATGGAAGGCTGTTTTGGCGACCATGTCGAAACCAATGCTTTTGACTTCGATATACATTCCTTGAACTTCGAGATATTATGCTTTATGAGATCTATTGACGAGAACAAAGCAACATACTTGTAACTTTCGCAACTGTGATTGATATTATCTGCAAATGAGCGTCTTTGAATTGTCGAGTACATAGGAGATTGAAGTAGTCAACAGGGATGTGATTGTGTTCCAGCATTCCAGCTAAAGGGAAACCACAACACTGGAAGTCAATATACTTCACAATTTTGTGGCAGCAGGAATATTGTTTCGTTGGTGTTCACACCTACTTACATTCTAGAATTATTTTAGTGTCTACAACAGGACTTCTAAATCCTGGTACAGTGATGTCTAATTCATGAAAATCCCGTTAATATGAATACCCGCTATATCATTGCGCTTTAATTTTACGGGAAGAAATTACTTTTAAATATTTTGAGAGCCGTTGCTTATCATCATGAACTTGGTTGGTGCGAGTTTATATGCAATTTTATGTTTTTAGTGAATGATCGTAACACTTTGGAAATAAGGAATTATTTTCCCGTTCTGGGAAAGTAAAGTCTTGCTGCAAGTATACGTGAAAACAATTTTTGAACCAATATTACAAAATTGTTTTAGAGCGCAGCTCTTAGGCGCCCGTTTCCGGCTTGAGCGGCGTCGCCGTCGCCGTCGCCGTCGGCGTAACCGCGCAGTGCATGATGGGTAAATTTCCCCGCTAAATCTAGCGGAAAATTTTCCCCGCTAAATTTAGCGGAAAATTTTCCCCGTTATATTTAGCGGAAAATTTTCCCGCTAAATCTAGCGGAATATTTTCCCCGTTTAATTTAGTGGAAAATTTCCCCCGCTAAATCTAGCGGAAAATTTTCCCCGCTAAATTTAGCGGAAAATTTTCCCCGCTAAATTTAGCAAAAAATTTCCCCGCTAAATTTAGCGGAAAACTTTCCCCGCTAAATCTACCGAAAAATTTTCCACGCTAAAATTAGCGGGGAAACTCCCCCCCCTCTCCTCGAGGTCACGTGACCCCCAGGCCATGTGACCCCCCCTCTCCGAGGTCACGTGACCCCCCCCTTGTGACTTCCCCTCCTCCTCAAGAGCTGCGCTCTAATTCGGCGTTACAGGGAGTTGTAAACGGCTTTCATTTTTTATTGGTTATTTTATTTTCTCTGATAAAACTGACTAATATTTGTTTTGCCAAATGGAATTCAGGTATGCAACACTTCGTCATCCTTCAGAATGAATCCCGTGGGCTGCCCTTGAAGTTTAGGCTTTTACCTCAATGGCTTGGCGATCTGGGATACGTCTCTCAGATGCTGGGAAAGGTAGACGATTTTCATCTCCGATGTCTGAAGTCCTTTGGACATTAGCCACAATGATCGAATATTTGCAGTGGCACCTGGGATTCTACAAGAAGGAATACACCCCGACCATGAGAGGCTTCCAGAAGCACATTGGCTCCTGGGGTGGCTTTGTAGACTACTACTCTCACGTAAGTTTTAAAAATATAGGGTGCGTATCTCCTATGATTGATATCGGCTACCTTTGAGGTGATATCAAAAGGTTCAAGAACTGGCGACTCTGATTATGATATTAAAACGCAGTGCCGCTCTGCGACGACAAAAAGTTACTTTTTTATGAAAAAGCAAAACAAAAAATCGCCAATGCAGACTACTACAATGGTGTGCTGAAACGTCTGCGGGAAAGAGTGAGGTTCAACTTACCAGAGCTGGTGGCTGGTGCCAACCAGATAGTTAACTATGACAATGATTGAATCTACAAGCCGATAAGGATGCTGCAGTTTCTGGTCTGGAGAAACATTTTTTGCCGCTATCACCCTCCGTTTACTCCTAATTTGACCATTTGTAAATTTTTAAAATTCCCTAAAATGAAGATGAGTTTTAAGGGGGGAGGTGCGGCACAATCGAGGAGGTTAAAAAGTATCGAGGATTGTCCTGAAGAGCTTGAAGGAGGGCGTTCAGAAGGCGTTCCAACGATGACAAATTCCTGTGACTTTTGTAGTACCTCCACAGTTGACCACTCCGAGAAATATGGCTGCCAATAAAAAATAATTACAAGGAAGACACTTAAGAGTGCTTATGTGTAGGAATGTGAAAGCACTCTTACACGCAGCGCATTCCTACAAGCTGCGCGCCACGTCTTCGTTTTTCCGACGGCGCTCCGGTGGTGTTATCACGGTCCCCCAGTGCGCTGTCGCGGCGCCGCCGCCGGCTCCACGGCTTCCTTGACGATGCATCTGCGTTGTTGTGATTTTCTATGTGTTTTATTTCTGAGGCGGGTTCACTTTGACATTGAGAGGCCTCGCCGGCTTCCGTATCGAAGCATCGGCGTTGGTGTTCTTTTCTTTTTGTTTTATTTCTCTGGCCATAGCCTCCTCTATACTCACAAAGCCTGGCAGTTCGACGAAGAAGCCATAGAGTGCCCGGTCGCAGATTTGGAGCGCGAGGATCTGGTAGCACAAAGCATTTCTCGGGAAAGCTGGTATTCAGCGCACAGCTTTTGCAGCGGCAAGGACCCGAAACATGGTTTTCAAACCCGACGAAAAAAGAAGTGGTAGCGCGAGGGACGCGAGGAGCACGAGCGGACCTTCCATCGCTCGGAAGAAGTGTGTTTCGGCGTCTCGCCGCAGCGGGGCGTCCGTCACGTGGCTCTCCTCTCATCCGTCGCCTCCACTCTACTTTTTCAATTTCAGCGGCCGCTTCTCGTTGCGATCTGCCAGGCTTTGTCAGTATAGAGGAGGCTGTGCTCAGGCGCGTCCGCTTTGACCTTGAGTGGCTCGTGCTCGATGGCGTATTTTTATGGCCATCTTTCGGGGACAACGACGCCGCCTTTTCGCGTAATGAGAACGGTAAGGCTCTTGTCTTAAAACCCATCGTTTGATTGAATAAAATGAGTTGAGAAGCTTTGTGATACAAATGTATTCTTAATTAACGCAGTGCAACGAACTTGATACCAATCGTGCTTTATGCTACTATGCAACCTCATATTTACGAAATCAAACATTATGCTCATGGTGGCCCTGAGAAGCGCATGCGAAATAGTAAAAGTGGACGGTCCGAGATAAATATTATTTCTCGAACGCTGAACAGATTCCAAAAACTTGGGTATGGTAGACCTACCACTTTGGTTTCATGGCTCAAAATGTTAGATCAAGACCCGTAAACTACAAAGGGATACAATCACACAGACAACCTAACAAAGCGTGTTTTTGTTCGTCCCTTTTTATTTGGCTGTAACGCGAGGTTAAGTATTTTATATCTGTTGTAAACACTTCATAAGGCTGCCTTCTTATCGATAGGCTTTTATAAAAATTATCATGGAAAAAGGAGTGAAATAAAATTAGCAATGAACAATGATTAACTCATGATCTTTATTTCTCATTAGAATATTCTTATTCTTACAGTGGACCTACTCAGGTTTCGATTTCAGACATGGTCTATCTGAGGGCCGGGAATTTGATGGCCAGTATTACACCGAGATCATGGCACAAGAGGCTACCAAAGTCATCGAAAACCACCCCCCGGAGAAGGTTTCCTTACCGTGTTTCTTTTCCTTTATTATTTTCGATCTGCTTACTCTAATATGACTGAATGCAAACTTAGCTGAAATCGGTGCAGGTCAAAAAATCGAAAAATCTCAATGGCCGTAATGTGCGACAACCGTGCGTGCAGCCGTGATGCGGAATTGCTCGATCTGTTCTGAACATGGTGGTCTGTACAATCTGAGATGTGCTCTCTGTTTACATTGTCACAAAGTACTCGGAGAGCCCGTCACTTCGATATACGTAGGGTCCTACGTTTTCGAATAAAATCTTACATTTTTCAATATTTACCCTCCGATCACGTTTCTTGGAAATCGGGTTAAGTCTGTTTTTTTCACGAACTCGGAGGTTGAAGTTAATCATTTTCTAAATTACTCAGCTTCGAAAAGATTTTCTAGGAATGCAAGCGTTGTACAAGTGTGCTGGCTCCAGATCTCGGAAACTAAACCAAGATTTTCTTAACTTCAGTGAACTGCTGTACATGGATCGAGTACCAAAATGTCGCTTTTAGGTCTATTCGCCTTTCTTTTATTTCTGTTTCAACCAGCGCAAAGAAAAAGAAAAGAAAGAGAGAAGGATGAGAAATTATTCTCAATACTTTATTTTTAAAGCAAAAGCAGATAGTTCTTTTCCGTACTATATTCAAAAGTACCACTGTTCCCAGTGCTATGTTGTGGACTTTAAATACTTGATTATGAAACAAAAATACTTTATTGAAACCGATTAATGCTCGTTAGTGTTAATTATATATATATTTTTATAAACACAGCTTAAATACCACGATTTTCAGAATAATTCATTGAAAACCCCGATTTCTCCCCGATTACCAGCTTGGAACAAAGCGCCCGATTTTAGCTGCTTGATATTTGAAAAATATAAAATTCGAAAACGAAGGAACCTAAAATCACGCTAGGAGCTTGGCAAACGACGAGGTAGAAAAATGAAAGCCGTTTACAACTCCCTGTAACGCCGAATTAGAGCGCAGCTCTTGAGGAGGGGGTGAAGGCGCGGTGGGGGTGGGGGTGGGGTGGGGGTCACGTGGCCTCGGAGGAAGTCACGTGACCTCGGGGGGGGGTCACGTGGTTGGGGGTCACGTGGTTAGGGGGCCACGTGGCCAAGGGGGTCACGTGACCTTGGGTCATGTGACCTTGGGGTCACGTGACCTTGAGGTGACCTTGGGGTTACGCCGACGGCGACGCCGACGCCGCTCAAGCCGGAAACGGGCGCCTAAGAGCTGCGCTCTTAAAAGGATTCATATGCTGATGTCAGGTATACTAGAATTCGTAACGTTTGGGTGGTCGAATCATTCATCACCACGCTGCATCCTTAGATTGCGGTGGTTGGTTATTTAGGTGCTCTGTGTAAAAACAGGTGCATTGAGTCCTATGGTATATCCGACAGATCGTTTTTCAGCGCTCCAATCCTCTGAGTCGCATCTGGGAGATACGGGAGCGCCTCCAAATCCGAGCTAGAGGAAAGGCGCGCCAACCGAATGCTTGGCCACTTTTCCGAGCGGCCCGAGCGCTGACACGGAACCGTATAAGGAGGGAAACTTCGGCAACCGCTCCACTACCAAGGCGCAATCTACCGCCCGATACGAAGGGTTTAGCCAATACCACTTATCCATCCAGCGGCTCCGCCGCATGACCAGTTGCCCGCACGAAAAATGCCAGCCTTCAAAGCGGACGTTGGCTTTCGCTGCGATCCCCCGTCAGGCGTTGAGCATCTCCTTCACTCACTGCACAGCACAGTGGGATCTGTGCGGTGTCCGAAGGTGGCTGCGTCCGGCGCTAAAGGGTGGTTCGCACGCTTGCGTGAGCTCGACAGAGTGCGACTGCAACGGCTTGCGAAGTTCATTTTTTTGGTGGGTTGCAAAGGCAACGGGGTTTTAAGCCGCTTCGTAAGCAGCTTAAAACTCCCTCTCAACAGCAACCTGTAAAACGACTAACGTCGCAAGTCGTTGCAGTCTCACTCGGTCGAACTCACGCAAGTGTGTGAACCACCCGTAAGGAATACTGAATCGAAACTCGTAATATACAGGGAATATAGACAAGTAAGTCGAATGGGATCAGCTAAACCTATAATTGATAATCGCACGGTTGTATGTTAAGCGGATGACTATATATTTACGTCTAGACGTCGGGATTTTGACGAGCGCTTCAAAAGCGGCGATCGAAGAGCGCGACGAATCTCGGGAGATCCGGCAGATTGGCCTTAACGACACCATGCCCTGAAGGCCAAGCGTACCGCAGTTACAAGCTTTGCCACTTGGAGGCGTCAACGCGTTACAATCTCGCTAAGTCGTAGTACCCGAGGGCTGTCGAATATCGCGGAGCCGGCGGAGCGTCGGGGCTGGTTGTGCTGCCTTGACTCTGCGATGACCGACGAACGCGACGTGAGTGGTGGGTATGATGACGCCGAAGACGTCGCTACATCACCAGTGGTCATGATGGCCGAGAAGCGATTAGGCCTACTCATGTCTGTAGGACCCGTCTGCCTTGTCTTCTTCGTCCGCAACAAGTAACAGAGCGTATTCCCGAAACGATCTTACGACAAAACCTAAGAAGAAATCCGTATTCACGAAGCGAAATTATCGCAAGCTTTTCGTATGCTACGATGAAAACCTATGACCACGCCTACGGCGTACAGCTCAACAGGTTTACGCACTTTTTATGATCAAATCCACATCGCCGGCATCATCGCTTGCTTACGTCTTCGCGACGACCAACGTGCATTTCTATGTTCTCCCTGTGCGCGTTCCGACTTCAAGCTGGAAGAGAGAAAAAGAAAGTACTTGAAACTGAACGGCGCGGCGGAGACAAACGCTGGGACCACGGATACTCGAAAAAGCTGCAACGACAATGGTCTCACAGACCAAGCGACCGTTAAGGACTATATCTAAGAACGCCAGGCTTATCAAGGCACTCCGACACAATGTTGCTCCGACGACCCGGGACAAGAAGCGACCATTGTGGACCCTTCTCGTATAAATAGTTTGAATTCTGACCTCTGTTTTGGGGTAAGAAGGTCAGTCTTTCCTCTCGCCGTCCCTAGCTTGTTTTCAGATGAAGCGATGGCGAACGCTCTCGTCTAAAAGGGAGACTCTCCTCGATTCGATCTTCATTTTTGTGTTCTTGTTGTCCCTAGCCTGTTTTCAGATGAGGCGATGGGACACTCTTGTCAATTCGATCTTTTTTGTGTTATAGAGCTAAAATAAACGAGATATGGACTGCCGAAAATATTCCCTGGAGAAGGGGAACAACTGGGACAAAGACAAACATAAATCTCCAAACACAGTTAAGTGACTGGTGAGCGACTGAAAAAATCCGCCTGGTCCGGGTATCGAACCCGGGACCTCTCCATTACAGGTGGAGCGCTCTACCAACTGAGCTAACCAGGGGTTAGACGTCAGTAGAGCAAACGGGTTTTATCAGCTGCCACCAGTCTAACACCAACAAGGGTGAAGCTTGCAATTCTAAGGTTATAATTATAATGCAATTAAATTCAAAGGTGCAAGCGAGCTGGACAAGAATGACGAAAATAATCCCTGGAGAAGGGGAACAAGAGGGACAAAGGACAAACATAAATCTCCAAACACAGCTAGGTGACTGGTGAGCGACCGAAAAAATCCGCCTGGTCCGAATACCGAACCCGGGACCTCTTTATTACAGGTGGAGCGCTCTACCAACTGAGCTAACGAGGGGTTAGACGTCAGTAGAGCAAACGGGTTTTATCAGCTGCCACCAGTCTAACACCAACAAGGGTGAAGCTTGCAATTTTAAGGATATAATTATAATGCAATTAAATGCAAAGATGCAAGCGAGCTGAACAAGAATGACGAAAATAATCCCTGGTCGCTCACCAGTCACCAGTCAAAAGCTGTGTTTGGAGATTTATGTTTGTCCTTTCTCCGTCTTGTTACCCTTCTCCAGAGATTATTTTTGTGATTCTTGTCCAGCTCGCTTCCACCTTTGCATTTAATTGCATTATAATTATTTGGATTGCTTTCGCAACATACGTACGTACACTTTTTTAGTATGTCCTTTTTATTCCGACATGACGGTACGCCAACACATGTCGAGTTAGATCAGTTGTTGGGAGCTACCAAAGCCAGTACAATCTTTTTCTGCCGAGCGTACCGCCGGCATCGATTTGCGATTGTCTGGTGGCCCAGCGGTACACAAAATCGGTTGTTGAAGAGCGTTCCCGAAGCGGTTACCAAGAACGCGGTGCCAATACGGTTCTGCTCCCTGTGCGACAGGTATTTGCGTGGATCTTGCTGAAGCTCTTTTACTTCAAACGTATCTTCCTGGGACGTCGGCTCCCTCCCGCATCCTCGAAGCCACGAAAAACGCCGCAGTGATTTGTTTACGTGCGCGGAGCTTTGCAGAGCCTCGCGGGCCGTGTCCCTTTAGCAACGATGGTTGTTAACTGTGTTGACTTCGTAGCGATCCAGTTGGATGTAGTCGACCAAGGCGGCTATCCCGTCATCAGGAGAGGTGGGCATTCGGGTCTGTTTAAATAGACATTTTGCGACGTCAATATCACATCACACGTACTCAATCCTCAATCGATTCTAAACAAGCGTTGCAGGAAAGACCACCCGATACTAAAACGAATGGAGGCAAACTGTGCTCTCACTTTTTTCACCAAAGCGCCTCGGTACCACGTTCAGGCCTAAGTGTAACCTTTATGAGTGAGGCGCTGCTCTTTCTAACATGTTGTCGTCAGGAAATTCCATAGAACCTTCACAGACAGCCACGAGGTGGTTTTTGGTTATCGTTTGTGGTTCTCCTTAGGGCCACTGCCTTTGGGAGTACCACGTTCGCGGCGAGACGCTCTACCGCGAAGCGGGTCCGTACTCGCGAGGCATGCTGCTTGTTGAGCGCAATCAGACACCAGTCGCGTTGGTCACGGTGATAATCTCTGTTTATTCACAACGAAACAAATAACAAGAAAACAGCGGCTATCAGCTGGTGAACGCCGTTGGTGTGGAGATCGCCCACGGCCGAACGGTCATTTACAAAGATACAAAGGACGGGGTAAACGCTCACCGGTGCGCCGGACGGTTTCCCGTTGTCGCCACCGCGAAATCCCAGGAAGATGAGACCCGAGATCCCGCTGTCCGCTGGTTTTAAGATAACCGCGGGGGCGAAGGGGCCAATCAAGGAGCGACACGTCGATCTCCTTTCTGCGGGGGTTCGTAACGAAAATCGCCCCAAAGGGGGAGAGGAGGAAGCCACTCACGGTGGTAAGCAGCGCCACCTTTAGCTACGTCAGCGCGGCCGCCACGGCGTGTCAAAACGCTGACGCGACAGAATGTTGAGGAATCACAATACCCACACGTTTTATTTAGTGTAAAATACGTTATTTCGAGTTATCTATTCGAAGTATTGGTGTTGGTGAAGTTCCACTTCAACCCGTTTCTTTTTTAAGCAAAGAGATGGGCTTTAGAATTTCGTTTCCGTACCCCTTAAGCCTCTCGGCCGTATCGGCTTTTTTATGTTTCAACTTAACAGAGGAAGTGGCTGGAGTCACGTGACCACTTGCTCCCACCACGCCCACTTGAAGTTGGGGCACCCCAGAGCACTACGGGTCAGAAGACGGTGCGATCCGACAGTCTGAGTGCGTTCTGAAATAACCCACTGAATATACGTAGAGCACCCGATTTCGACCAGCCCAATGGGCAGCGGCTTTTCAGTGTGTACCAAGAGGCTGGAAATTGACCAGTCGAATATACCATTAGTGCCACCGAGAGCTTTTGAAGAGAAGGGTGTAACTCATTAATCTTCAACCATCTTGCAATTCGTTCTACGGCCCACATATCGGCTAATGCCACAATCTTATTGGCTGGAAGACGGTAGTAAGATGTCCGGGACTTACCCCGCCCGGCGTTTCTTAAACTGTCGACAACTAAAAGAAAGGGCGTAGAAAGAAAAACAAAGTGAGCAGATTACGGGCACATGGGTTTGATAAACTTCCCTCGGTGCATAACACAGATTTGGTGTTCCTATAGCATTTAGTGTGTTTTGCACAAGAGTGAAACAGCCTTGTCCACCCGTGTGCTATGTCTTCCCTTGTGGGCACACATGTGCGATTACAACCTTGACTAAGTTACTTATGCACTTGTGAGATGCACCTAATTGAATAAAAGATCACCAACCAGTGCGTCATACTTGCAAATGATGCATTATTTTCAAGCATTGCGTGAACTTGAAAAACTAGCCAACTGCCTAAAGAAACTAATTAAAATAAACCATCTTTACACATCACTGATGGGAACACATGATGGCAATGTAAACACGTGGCAAAAGCTGAAATACGGCAAGAAAATCTGTCATGCCACATACTCAGTCCTATATGCATGCCTTCCTTACGTAAAGAGAGACTGATGGCGGTGGATGGTTTTTTTTTTAAATATTTACGTTTAATACATTGTGATTGAGGGTTTCCTTTTGTAACTTAAAATTGACGCAGTTTTTTAAGTAGATAAAGGTGTCCTTGCAACTCGACGATTTGAGGGTTCTAATCTTTCTGAAATAGCAACATTTATTCTTTCTCTCGTAGCCACTCTTTCTGTATCTGGCGCATCTGGCACCCCATGGTTCAAGTCGGCATGATCCTCAGCAGGTTCCGAAGAAATACAGTGACAAGTATCACGACATAGGCCACTGGAACAGAACTGCGTACGCGGGTATGTCTCTCGGATAATTCGTCACAACTCTCTCGTCTTTTCTTATATCGCTTTTAACTCCATCAATAATTCGGAACCAAGCCCGTCGAAGGACCAAGTATGAGGGGTGGCTGAAGTAGTGAAGCCGATTAATATATTATTATTCAGCAGGAAAGACTTTAACCGGTGTAGTAGCTGCCAGCTTTCATGCAATCATTAGTGTAGCATTCTCTTTAAATGCCCATATCTAAAGGTTGTGGACCACCGGCCAACTGCTACTCCTCGGGGTATGTGAAGTGACATTTCAGAAGGCTAACTGAACTCGCTCAATATTGCCCTCGGATGCTACATCCGGGTTTGTGGACGTACTTTCGCCTATGCGCTACTTTCTACTATAGTTCAAGGGTGTACAAAATTTGGGCTCACTTGAGATGGCGTGAAAGGGAATCCAAACTATTTTTACGTGAGTGAAGGAGTGGTTCCAACGGGACCTTTGACATTCTGTAACAGGGGTGAATTAACATGCCCGATTATTTTGTCACCACGTCCCGGTAGCCCACGCAGTACCCTTAGCAATGTTTAGAAGAATAGCTGCGCTTTTCATCAGAGCAGCGCGCTTGGTGTTCAAACCTCGGAGCCAACTTGCGCTTATAGATGGCGCCAGTATGTCGTCTCGTCTTTAGCTTTAATAAGGGAACGCAACTTCCTCGAGCACACTGAAACGAAAACGTGTGAACCACTGTAGACAACTAAAAGTCAAAAATAAATAATTTTCCAAAAACCGCAAAATTTAAGGCAAAGTGTAAGGATGACACTTTAACAATATTTACTCTATATAATTAGGCTAACAATGAAATATTAAATAAAATAACCTTTAAAAAGAAGCTCTGACCCCCTTTGATCCAGAGGGCTTCATGGAAAAACGATCTAACGCTTACCAGGTGTCAGCAGGTGTGTTTTCTAGCCATACCTGCCGTCGTACATCTTCATGCGTTGTTTAGGTATATGGTGCAATATCTGGTGGCAGTTCAAAGGTTCCGTGACTGAATTATAAGAATTTATATTCTTTAGTAGAGGCATCTGTCTCGTCTGACATCGCTTGGAACTTTCAGTTACCAGAATCAAGGTTTTGAAGCCTATAGCACCCATTAATTCTGAAATGTGCATAGTTCCCTGGACCCATGTCGTCCGGCAGACGTGAAAAACGTATTCATACTTTGACACCCAAATCAGTTTAAAACATGTTGTAGTGTTTGCCAAGATATCTTAATTAGGTCGCGAGAGTTATTGTTATTGACATCAATTTTGTTGAGTGTAAGCAAAAATTACAACCCGATGACTCTTAGCTACAATAGCAATTATGCTATTTACGATTAATAAATGCAAACTGAAGATGATTTTAGAGCTGCAGATAAAGAAAAACGCTACCATGACTAGAAAACCGCTAAAAATACCGCCAACCAAAAAAAAAAGAAAACCCCCCAAAAAAACCGGCGATTTGTTTTGCTAGACAAATAAGAAAACCGCTAACTTTAGTGGTAAAACCGCTACATTGGCAACACCGGTGTGAAACAGGCTTATGGTTCAGTAGAGCTGGTGTACAGCATGCATCTTTATCTCACAGGGTTAGGTTAGACGAAGAAAACACATTCACGTCCCTCCCATCTGTCTAAATCAAACATTCAATTTGTTCTTAGTTTACAATGGCTGATTAAAAAAGAAGTTGGATTATCCGGTGCCTAGGTCTCCAGCCCGCACCTGCCTGAAGAAAAACGAATGAAGTATAACGGAGAGCAGTAAGTTTCCATAAAGCAGGCATTGTTAGAGAGAGAGAGAGAAAGATAAAAAAGGACAAAACAAATTACGAAAATGGGATAGAGCCCTTTAAGGAGCGAGCTGAAAATTATCAAAATACTTTAAAATAATCAAAAACAAAGCTTGGCAACTACAGCCGAACTTGTTTTAAAACAAGGTGAATTGAGATAATCACTGTTTAAGGGGATACACTACCCAGAAAAAAAGATTTCTGCAAAAAAAGCTGATTTTGAAAAATGCCATGCTTACACCCACCAACATCTAGAGAGTATTCCCAGAAAGTTTCATTAGTTTACACTGCATAGTTAATTTTTTATAAATCATTTTCAGTCCACTGAAACTAAAAAAAAGTAGGGGTTGAAGCTCTTCGAATGCATTTTTCTCCGTTCCACTTTTTGGCATAAATTTCACTTTAGTAAAACTATCATTTTTTAATGGGACAAGAGGAAAGACCCTCTCATTGTTTTTCCTAACTGGAATTTTACAGGCAACGCAACTGTGGAATTGTTTTTTGACCTTGTGGATGTATTTTATGAAAGATGTTAAGGTTTTGTCGACGACATAAAAGGCAAACAATTTGTTTGATTTTTCACTGCGATGTTAGCATAAAATGAATTACTTTTTGGAAATTTTGTTTTCACAGATGCACTCTCCAGGCATTCTGCTGCAGATCTACAGTAGAAAAATGTTGGGTGTTACATTAGTTTCTCAACGATAGTTTTCCTAAACAAAGTCAGTGTGTTCCTGATAAAAACGACTATAATTTATTTCACAATCCATGTACACTAATGAAACTTTGCACTGCATTCTGCCTTGCAACTGCTAGTATATACTGTAAATTTCATTCATTTGAAGCCACAGGTTCAAAAGTTGACCCGGTTGGGTAGTGTCCCCCTTAAGTGATTTGAACAGGATTCATTGAACCAGGTGTGGGTCTAAAAGCAGTCATGGGTAAGATACTTTTTAAAAGTATTTAGTTACAGTTACTTTCCTAACAATGTATTTAAGTTACAGTTACAGTTACTTAAAAATAAAAGAACCGCGATACAGTTACAGTAACTTTGGCAGAGTAGCTTAGTCACTTTCAAGATACTTTTATGTGTATGCAACTATGAAGACATGGATGAGAGAACAAAACGAGGAATATTTACATTTATTTGGGAATTTCTAAGAACTCTAAATTTTTCGAGAAATACCTAATAACGCCGTGTTATTATTTACTCCATGTTGTATCGAAGCAGCAACTGCTTTTCGAAGTTTTTATCGCTTAGCTTTCCCCTCTTGATGTTGAAAATGTCCCGCCCCTTGCTAACAAGACGCTCAGCAGGTGCGCTAGAAGGTAATGCGGTATTGAATCGTAAGCAAAATCTTCTTAATGCTGGGAAAGTCGTTGAGGCTGGATAACGCCGTCGAGGAGGCGTCAGTCGTCCATCGCTGTGCTTCAGTGGTCAACTCAACATTAGGACACAATCGCGAGAAGTCATAATCGCATGTTGGCTCCCGTGTAACTTCGTCCGAAGGGCGCAGTGCGCTGCATTCCTCTTCGAGAAGCAGCAGAGAACTCGTTTTCTGCGCTTCATCCATCCATGAAATTTTAAATTTTGAATGCACCGCTGCAGCCAGAAGGAGTTCGTTGGACCTGACGTCTTCAGAAAATCTACGAATGAAATAACAATATTTATTCACATGTGTAATGTTAAAAAACAAAGTTTAACGAGCGGGTCGCAGCTGTTACGTCCAGGGTAGTCGCCATATAATGTGTTTTTCAATAAATATTTGTACGAATATTGTGGCCAAGGCCCTAGGTCTAATATGTAATAAATAATTTCAACCGTTTTGCTTACAATTTAATAAAAATGTGTGCATTACTTGTCTTGATAATCGTGAATGAGCCTGCCTGGCAAAAGAAATTTTCTTCAAAAAGGGGCTAACAAAGAGGTCAAACATTTTCCAAAGAATAAGAAACTGACCTCGTCATTACTGCGATCTTCACTGTGTCTACAAGCGAGCTGCAAAACTTGAGCGTAGACAGTGAATGTAACTGCCGCATCAGCGCCACCAATGTCGGCAACAAAGCGCCCATAAGCATCTACTGTTCACCTTGTAGGATGTCGAGAGCCTTGGCAACCCCTTTTATTGTCTAAGAAATAAAAAAAAATCTAAAATATCGTAAAAACGTGAGAGAGCTTTTGGGCATACCTGGCAATACTCCTCGATGAACTTCTAATCGTCCTTTTGTAGCAGCGGCAATGCGAGGGCGTCGCAGACAGCCTTGATCTTGTCCTTCTGGGCCTCGTCAACAAACTTCATTGCATCATAGAGTGAATTCCAGCGAGTAGTGTTAGGACCCGGGAAGTATCTCCCTAGTTTCTTTTTGATGACTTCCGCCGCTCGGGTGGACTGGATTTGCTTATTCCAAATAAGTTTCAGTTTTCCAAACACGGCCGTTGCCATCTGACGGTACGTGCTGATCGTGCATCCTTTGTCTACGTCCTTAGTCGCCACTAAGTTCAAAGTATGCGCGGCACATCTCCTGTGCTTGGGCAGGTGCAGCACTTCGCCCGAGGAGTTGTTCACGACAGGGCGAACATTCAAGAGGCCGGTGAGGTCTTCGGAAGCCGGGGTGCCTGCTTCTCATCCTCGTGTGCCTTCTCGCAAAGTGGCTAATTAAAAGAAAAATGAAACTATTCAAAATAGCAACAACGAAAATGTACCATAGTCAATTAATAAGAAACCTAGACACTCGAAGTTTCTTTGACGTAACCTACGATTTCGCTGCTTAAGATATCAAAAGCACACCCAACGCTATATTTCTGCCGCGTTTTGATGATATTGAACAGCGGAAATATGGTCTGGCGAGATTAATGCAATTTAGCCCGAGCCAAGAACCCCACTGATCTCCAGCTCCACCTTTCCGACAATGTTTAAGGGGTGAGAGAAATAATCTTGGATAGTCTGAATGTCAAGGATTTTACACTAGCGTACTTACACAAGTCTGACTTAAAGCCATTGGGCCAGCAAACGAAACATTCTTTATTTCTAGTTTTATTTTTGCTTTTGCTGTAGTCTCTTCTGATCTACAGGCTGAACGCCACAGTATCCATCAAGAGAGACAGGTTTCATTTTTATGAAAAGTAACTGTAACTTTGCCGTTTCTTTATAGTTACTTTTGCAAAAAAGTAATTAAGTTATTGTTACAGATACCTTTCGAAAAAATAACGAGTTACAGGTACAAGATACCAAAAAAGTAGCGAGATACAGTATCTCGTTACTAGTAACGCGATACTACTTAAGACTGTCTAAAAGGTATTCAATTTCAGCGATTACAGGATTCCGCGGTTTGCATTTGTTCCGAAAGGCGCGAACTTATGAGTAAGGCGCAATTCGGCGAACCCTCTGCAGCATAGACTGTAGATTTCAGTCTGCAATATTTATATTTTGAGCGACTATAACCTGTGCATCTGGTTGAAGAAAAAAAGCAATGCTAGTTCTGCGCACATCAGCCTAACGCTTTTTTTGTTTTCTACGTTTTGCAGGCATGGTGTCCGCCCTCGACGAGTCAGTGGGCGCCGTTGTTGAAGCCCTTGAAAAACGAGGAATGTTGAGCGACACCGTTTTGGTGTTCTCATCGGACAACGGTGCCGACACGAACAGCGAAAATGCAAACTACGCATCTTCCTGGCCCTTTAAGGGGCAGAAAATGACGCCGTGGGAAGGAGGTGTCCATGTTCCCGGCATCATCTGGAGCCCGTTGTTCAGCAGAAAGCGGGGCTTTGACTACAATAACATTTTTCACATCAGCGACTGGTTGCCCACCTTATACCAACTTGCTGGTGAGTGACACATCGGGAACAAATAACCAGCCTACAAGCGAAGAATGTGCTGGTAAATGAAAATGAAATATTCTCCCCTTATCCACACTATCGTGGCAAAGCAAACGACAGCCGAGAATGTACTGTATGCCGCCTGGCGTTCGTGTTGCATAGAGGAACTTAATACGAATTTAATGCCTTGACGACGGGAACGTCGTTTTGCGTATTGTCTCTGAAATAAATCCCTGCTGAAGCTAGCGCTCCAGCGGGAGAGGAACGAGAAGTTTGCACTTTATGCGATTCTTCGATCTGCTCATTGTCCACTTCCTATTTCCTCCAATGCACGTGCTTGTTCTCTTTCCTCCCGCTTTCTGCACACCCTCCCAGCATACGTGCGAGTGCGCTCACTAAACAGCTACTAGATAAAAGAGAGTTTTAGTAGACTATACAGACGATTGCAAACAAGGCCACTGGCCGCCGCCATGTGCTTGCTCGTGCGGACAAACCTGTGAAATTTCAAGCTTGCCAAACGTATGTTCAGGCGCAAACAATGTGCTTGCACTCATTGGCATCAGTTGTGGTGCCATGCTTGCAATTGTGGCGCGTGCTGAATCCATGCTTCAAGGTGACGGCACGAACTCCCGCATACTTATACTCCGTTCACCCTTAAGGTGCCACCCCACCGTGCATGAAGTTTGTTCCTTTCTTGTCGGTTTATAAGTTTTCTTCTATGTATCCTGCAGTCCTAAAGTTAATGTTAAATCAAAGAACTGTTTTGAAACTATACTTTAATGTCTCTATATTGCAATTAGTTTTTGTTGTTAGTTTAATATTCAGCGTTTAATAGACCCCAATTTCTAGTACTGAAAGAGTGATTTCTCACGTTATAACGTCCTATTGTGTACGACAGTTGACGTAAATGGTCGGTTGGAAATAAGGAATTTAAAAAGTAAGCAACGAAGTGTGCAGATTAAGTGTATTTTGAAATAAAAAATAAAGTTTTAAATGGTGTCATTTCATCGTGTTATAAAACGGAATCACGTCAACTAATCACAATTAGGAGACATTAAATTACGAAGCATCCTTCGATATTAGGTTTTCAAGAGCTTCCATATCGATATATCACATGTGAAGAATATTATTAGACCTCATACCTTTTTTCATTCAGTTACGGCGAGTTGCACTTTGTAAATATAAAATACAGATGGCGGCACGTGTCCAAGAATAGCTCAATGTGCATTTGCCGTTGTGTGCCGCTGGGAACACCCCGTGAAAGAAAGAAAAAGCGCCAGATGTTACGGTGTCAGATGCCTGGATGGTAACGTTGCCTGGATGCTCGCAGTGAGCGAGCCAGAGATCTCAGAACAACAAGCGCGAGGCTGCGGGTACACCACAGCCACTGTACCACAGCTGCGTTTGCGTTCGTACGCATGCATGACGCGATCCAAACGAAATGGGCGCCATGAAAGCGATTCCGCCACGTATGGAAAAACAATTGAATGTTTTTATCAATTGCAGAAATCATTTTCGCAATTGAACTATGCTTGTCGGAATGGTTCGACTATATTTTATTTCACAACCACCTTGGTGGCTTTTAAGTGGCAATGATATTAAAACAAAACACAAAACATTAAAACGTCTAAGTGGCTTTCAGCTAACGCGCTGGCCTATGAATCCCTCTTTGTCGGGTTTTAATACCGACGGAGGCCAATCTGAGATTTCAGTTGCACGTCAAAAGATATCAGTTGGGCGAAATAAACCCGCGATTCTTGTTTTGTTGGCTGGGGCGTGTTAGATGACCTTTGTTGGATTGGCTTGTGAAAACCTACGATCAGATAATTTGCTTCGCTTTACCTTTTTTAGAGCCCAGCCAACGCGACGGGCTGATGAATCCACTGAAGCAGCACCCGAGTGCGAGGTCATGCAGTTCGTTCTCTTTTTGTGCCTGTGCTGTCCGGCTAAACAAGAGCCACTAAATGAACTCCGTTCCCAGACATTGTTGTGGGCGCCGCCATTTTGGTGCTTGTGCAAAGCAGACGCAACTGCCGATCGTCATGATTCAAAAGTGCGACTTCCTCAACATCAGATTAGGTGTTAGGGAACTCATGTAATATTGCTTTGCTTTGTCGTGAACTGTTTAAACATTTGGGGAGGACGGGAAAGCGTTTCCTGCGATTTAAGATGAAGATTCAGATAACTGGCAACCATGATTTTAAGCCAGAATATGGCCAAGTGTCGTTACTCTAAAGCGTAGCTTATTTTGTGGCACTAGGCTAAACTAGAGCCACTAAATAAGCTACGCTTCAGAGTAATGACAGTTACCCATTTTGGTGCTTAAAATCATGGTTGCCAGGTATCTGAAGCTGTATATGAAATCACAGAAAAGGTTTTTCCGTCCTCACAAATGTTTAAACAGTTCGCGATCAAGCAAAGCAATATATTACATGAGCTTCCCTACACGGAAACTAATGCTGAGGAAGTCGCACTTTTAAATTCTGACGATCGGCAGTTGCGTCTGCTTTGTACCAAGTAGAAAGGTGGCGGCGCCCACAACAATATCGGGGGAAAGATTGTCGTGCCACACGGGCAATTTGAATGCCATTTACAACGAATGACATTCGTGTGATCGACGAATCGGCTCGCGATCTGTCGCGCGTGGAATGCGCTACGCTTGGAGTGTCGCGCGCTGATTGGCCGATCGTTAAAATGTCATTCGTTGTAAATGGATTTCGAGTTGCCCATGCGGCACGGGTACGTAGCTCATTTAGTGGCTCTAGGCACTGCTCGATACTCCGTTTCACCTTATGTTGTACCGCAGACAAGGGTAGAAGCGCGAGTTCATAGCGTTGGGAGCTACTCTTAACGCACGAGAGCTTGTGCCGCCGAGATGTGCCCTAGAGCAAGGAGCTCGCGGTTCTAGCCTTTCCCGCGGTACATCATAAGGAGAAGCAGAGTATAGGCTAAACCAACTGCGGCGTGGAACCGTATGTTGGCCCGTGATGTTGGCGCACCACAGATCAGAGCACGTGAAAAAATGCGGGAGCGCGAGCTCCATTGTAAGCACGGAGCACAAGCTGCATGCAGAACCTGCAGGGACCCTGGGTTGAATCGCCCATCTGCATTATACCGGCGTGCGATCGCGTATCACTACGGTGATGCATCAAAGACGGAGCTAACAATTGTACTGCACTGCCTAAATTTATATTATACAACGGGTAAGAATGTCGCCGTACGAAACTCCTGCTGCCTGAAAAAAATAATGACTAATTTGGAATGCGCCGTGACATTGCAATTTTAATGTGTGTCCGCATGTTCGCCTTTTTTATTGTTTTTTTTGTTTACACCTTTGATTATGCGGTTCTTACTTATGGACCGTGAAACAGAGTATAGTTGTCGGACTTCTGTAAAAATATTATATAACCAAGAAATAGGCACGTTAAGCAAAAGACAAGAAAAACATAGGCGCACTTAGTGAAAATACGGAAATAATATAATTCATTACAATTGTCTTTTAAATGCCATAGCATTTCACTCCTATATCAATTTAGGTCTGAGCGCACCAAAAGTTATGAAAGCGAGCTCGATGCTTTGAACGGCTTTACCGATAACGTGCGCTTGTTCACTGGAAGAGTAATTTAGGGCAGCATATTCGCGCTTGTAGGTTCCGCTTCGCTCGCACAGTGAAACCAAATACCTTACTGCTAAATATTTGGTGAAACGAAGCTTACCTTCTGGATATGTAAAATGCCCTCAGTTTTCTCGTTACTACACACTTGTTTATCATTATTGTTTTCGTTTCCCACTGCGATTCAGCTCGTGCTCTTTTGTGTGCGACATGCATTAGAGACTGAGGTAACTCTCGAGCAATCTATTTTGCGGATTGCAAAAAAAAAAAAAAGAAACCTATGTTATTTGTTTCGTATGCCACCATCAAGACAAAATATTGTAAACTTTACATGGGGTCGCTTGCGTGGGACAGTTTATCAAGAACACCTGTGATTGTATGATATCACGCGTGGAAAAAACTCGTCAGCACGCGACCCCTTGGCAGACCGTACATACTCATAATCGACACCGACATGATTGAGAGCTGTCAGAAGTTCGGGGTTTCCCTCAAACCGAAAGTTCAAATATTTCCTTTCTTTTTTGTTAAAAAAAAATCAGGACCAAATCTGAACGTGATGATGATGTTTGGGGTTTAATGGCGCAAGAGCAAGGTAATGAAGTACTATGAACATTCGAACATGACGGCCTGAGCTGCATAGCTATATGTACAAACTTTAGCTTTCGATGCACCATTAGCTTTCGATAAGCTTAACGCTTGAGTAAAATGTGGCGCTGTTTTAATCTTAATCAGTCTTAATCGGCGTGCGATTTTCTCGCTTGCACCATATTTTATATAACGTCCCACTACACCCTTTGCGTATTTTTAATTTTTGCACACCACTGCTTGCGTGCGGAAATCAGCAAGTTAAGACTGAGACATTACTTAAACTCTCTGTAAAGGATATACACAAACGCAAAATCTTTGCCTAGCCAGTCACTGCATTTATCACTGAACTTGTTATTAAATTAATTCTTGTCCTTTAGTGCTGTTAGTGAATTTTTAATTTTGGCATTACTTTATTAAGCGTAAGACTCCCGTACCAGTTTTACTTTGTGTTTACCAAACTCAATACCTACTACTGAGTGTTATTTGTTTTTTGTTTTTTCCAATCTGATATGGTTTTGGTCAAAATAAACATCCAGTTACCTAAATAAGACACCTAACTAAAGAAATAGTTTTTTATTTTTTTATTTGTGAGGTATTTATTTTCTCAAGCTACAATTTTGGAAACCCAGGTCTATCATGTCATCACATTTTCCTGGAGATCAATAAAGAGCCAAACACATGCACGACAAACGGGCCGGCCCGTCATATAAATCTGATCACATTGGAATATGTGGAATTGGCCTCCGAAATATCCGGTGTACAAATTGCGCACAGGCAATTTTATATACAAGGGGCGTTCATAAAGTTCGTATTATTGTCACGAAGGAATAGAGATTCAGCAATCAAACTCGAGTAGGAGTTGAGACTTTCTCTACTTGTTCGCCAGCAAAAGTTACCCACTTTTCCCAGCAGTGCACAACATGCCGGAAGCCATAGTTATAGAACGCCTTGTTTTGAGTGTTCAGGAATCGCTCCACTTCAGCAATCACTTGGTCACCGTCTTTGAAATGCTTTTCTCTTATTTGGCCACACTGAAAGCGTCTGCGCCATTTAACCAAATGTCATAAACTGGGGCGTTGTCCCCGAACAACTCTCCCAGATTGGAATGAATATCCTTGGCGTTGCTTGCCTTCAAATGAAAAGAACGGATCACTGCATGTGCTTGGCACCGACGTGCGGTGCCACTTTTGTTTCGACTCCCTAGCGGCGTTCCGAGCTACTATAGCATGCGATGTTTATACTCTGCGGAAACTAGAAGGACGCCCGCTCACGTTGATGCCTGTTTTGTTCCGTTTTTTACAATTTTTTGTGCCGATAATACCAACTTTATGAACGCCCCTCGTATTTACACACGTCGATTGTTTTGTTTTGTATGTGTCTCGCCATTAGCTCAGGACGATTTGCGCGTTTCGTTCTCATTAATTTGCTGGAGACGTGAGCTCGGAGCGTAGGCAACTGACCCTCTTGCACGAGAACTGGCGCAGCCGAGCGCGGTCCACAGAAAACTAGCGCACAGAAAAGCAAGCGAAGGAGCTGGAATGTCAGTTTCAGGATATAGAAATATACCACACTGCATCGAGGCGCCACCAGACACGATTTCTTGTAATAATGTACAGGTCTGGAAGCAGAGCTTTGGTCTGGAAGTAGGGAGCCTCATACAAGATGGCGCCTAGCGTCTCGTTTTACGGGTGGTGGCATCTCGGCCATTTCTGTCCCCAGAATGCACCGCGCTTCGGTCTCGTTCCGGGTGGAGCGCTTGGCTCTGCCCGGTGCTTTGGCGCCATTTTAAGGCCCATTTGGCACGTGCAGGCAGTTTTCAACACAACAATGAGTGTCTTCACCCTGTGACTGACGCGCATCGAGGCACCCCAGTCTGGAAGAAAACCCCATCGCCATCTGTTGGCTCAGAATGACACTAACCAAGGGTGGGGTTGCACTTTAAGCTGAGACTGCAGCCAATGCTACAAGCACGGGAGCTCGATGTCGCTGCTTTGAAGCGTTCTTCCGCAGAACGAGAACTCGCCCTGGAAATGCAAGTCTCAAAGCCAGGAGCACGGACTAGCTCGCGTTTGCAGCTCTGGATGCAGTCTCAGTAGCCTAAGGGGTGAACAGAGTATATTCTTCGTTTTAGCTTAAGTCCACACGCAGCGGATTCATCAAGCACGAGCTCCGGGCTTTCAGTGTTTCCGCTAAGCAGTGGCCCTCGTGCAGTGCGTAACACTGTTCAGGGCCACATGCTCATGCTTGTAGCATCGGCTGCGTCTGGACTTAAGCTGAAACGTAGTGTGCAACGCTGTCAAAGCTGCTGGCGCGACTATGTGGTTTGATCTTGCCAATGAGGTGGAGGGCCCTAGAGCGATAAACTGGCTGCTGAAAGTGACCCCCAATTGGCCGCCGCCATGTTGCACATTTTTCACCAATAGACACGTGACCTTACAGTTTTACGTCTTGATTTTAACTAAGTACCGCGTACAAATGATTGCTGATTGAGATTGATCTTTAAGAACAGTATCAACGAGTTATAAGTTATGTTTCGTTTGTTTTAAGTCCAAACGTGCCTTTACGACAAAAAACTCGGGCAGCTTCCCACTACCTTCGCAAGATGACGTCAGCCGCGGTGCTGTATTTTGGGTTTCTATTGGAGCTAAAGACTGATCTCTGGGGCTAACACTATGTAAAACATAGGTTATCATGCTTGAATGCGAAAGCATTAACTGTCCCATGGAGCGAGCCGACGTCATCAGTTTGAAGCACGTAAACGGCACCTAGTTTCCCTGATCCCAAAGGTCCCATTGGCTGGCGCGCGGCGACGAGGATCCCATCGGCCGCTGCGCGCGTCACTTTCAACGACCGCCGCCAGATGGCGCTGCGTGTCCGTGCCGCGGACACGCAGCGCACGAGACAGCAGCACGAGAAACCCTAAGATGATGCGCAGTGTTGACAGCATAACCCTAAGGTTATGCTGTCAAAAATAATTTCTAATTTTTATTGTGGTCACGCGAATCGCCACGTTCTTCTAGTGCCACTGTAGAAGTTTCTTTTCCTCTCACTTTTTTTATCGAGGTTTTCTTTACTGGCATTTATCTCTTTCGAAAGAAAAAGAAGAGCATGTGCTTGCGCGTGTCACTGTGCGGGCGTGGAAGTTCTACTAAATCTTTGGTTGTTAGTCAGCGTATGTCCTGTGTCCTTCTTCTACTTTGTGCCCTGTCCCTTTTGCGCTGTTTCTCATCATGTCGTTCAACCAACCAGCTCAGCAAGGTATCCTGTTACCTCGTTGGATCTTGAAGACAATTGCACGCGTTCTCGCGCAAACAAGTCCATAAATGAAGTCCCGCGTGCAGCGCGTGCGGCGGTGCGAGCGTCGAGTTTTTAGTCAGTGCACGCAGAAAATCCACGGAACTCTAGCCATTAACAGGTTCGCTGTAAAAAGTGTATAATTGTTGCACTCATGTCGTATAAGTCCGCCCAATGATCTGTTTAAGTGCACTTGACTTTTTGTTTCAAGAGATACGAAGGTGGCATTATTTTAGTGAATCTTAAGCGTATGTTGAATGGACGATTTAACACAGGGTCTCTTAAGGCCCTGTCACACTGAGGCAACAGTTGGACAACTCTATCCGGCAACACGGGGAAGTCGTGTTGCCGGCGACCCTGTCACATCGCGGCAACAACAACAGTCGGGCAACATGTTGCTGCCGCCCGGCAACCGTGTTGCCCGATTTGTTGTCCGACAACCCTGTCACACTTCGCTGACGGCGAGGACAACACGAGGAACACTCCGCTATCTTGATTGTTTACCTTCGTTCATGTGCGGCGCGGAATCGCTGGAAATGTGACTCTACAAAGTGCTAGTGCGTTCGAAGGGCCGGGAATTACCACGTTACGACATCAACCAGTGACTGTGATTAGAAAACTTGACACGGGGAGTATTTTCCGCTCTTTATTTTATCGAAATGTTCTTCATTCGCTGACAAAGGAGATAGCCCTAACCAAGGAAAGTGACATCGCTAATATATGTTCGGGATTTACGCCACCGTATGAAGTGTTTTTGTCCGGTTCTTTCATGCAATTCCTATTTCTACTGTAAAATTGAGTTAGCACCGGCAGTACCCCAAAGCCTTTTTGGTAGCGTGGTGTTGAGCTGAACTGACGGTGCTTCAAAACTGCGACACCGACACGATCGGCCTTCATAACAATCGGTGGAATAAATATTTTGCAACGCTGTCTACTTGCCTACCGCCTGCTATGTGATCGCTTCATTCCCCCAAAACGTCCTGGGTATTTTTGAATCAAATCAGGTGTCTGGTAGCGGCTGTTTCCAAGTTCCAAGCATCAACAATCATGATCAGAGAGGTCGTTTTATGCTTCGATTTCTTAATCTTCGCTTTCCTGGATTATTTTTATTATATTTTATCAGCGGGTGAGTAGGCATGCCATTTTATTTCACTAGCAGTAATGTGAGCTGGTCTCTCGACGGTTCTAATTTCAACACCAGACTGAACGTTCACGACCCTACCTGTGACCATTTCGACAATCGCTTTCCGTAATTACACAGTATAAACATTCATAAAAATAGTTTAGCTGCATGCCAGCCTTAATTATTATTAAGTAACGTTTTACAAGCCTTTATTTGAGTAAGACGTTATTGATAGGGGACTAGCTCTGCCATCGAAGCTATCTGTGTTGTCGTGTTGCCCGCCCGAAATTCGCTCAGCCAGCGATCAAGGCAACACACGTTGTCCAACACAAATTGCTGCTGTTTTTGTTGCCGAAAGCTGTCATACCGAGGCAACATTTTAGTTGTTGTCCATGTTGTCGTGCTGTTGCCGCGATGTGACAGGTTTGTCGGACAACACGGGGAGCGAGCAACAAGTTGCCCGACTGTTGGACAACGTGTTGTGTTGCTGTTGCCGTCGTGTTGCCTCAGTGTGACAGGGCCTTTATGTTATCCCTAAGACGACTTGAATGCGAAAGTCCAAGCGCCGATGCAATAAAGACAGCCACATGATTTACTTAATTCACTTTGATTCGTTTTAGTTCATTTTGTTATCGTTAATTTCATCGCCTCTAATTCGCCTGAGTGGTCACGTAAACGTGATAACGAACCTCGGAAGACAGCACTCTCTCTGACGATGCACTTTTGGCGCCGTTTCATTGGCTCACTCGGATCGTGGCGTGGCCTGTGGTCCCGGTGATAGCAAACCTCCGATGACATCGCGCTCTCTGAGGACGCACTTTTGGCGCTGTTTCATTGGTACCTTTCGTTTTGGTATCTTTCGTGTCGCCGACGTGTTTTCTGAACGTCGACTGAACGATGAGACATAAGACTTTCGCATTAATAATACAACTGAAATTGCATTTGTTGCAGGCGGTGACCCGTCGGATCTGGGCGACATCGACGGGATCAGTCATCTAGATTCACTAAATCGCCGGTCGGAGACGCCGAGGAAGGAACTGCTCATCAACATAGATCCCATCGACAATGTCTCCGCTATCATTGAGGGTCATTTCAAACTTGTGAGCGGTGTAGTGAGAGGAGGCGTGCTAGACGAGTGGTTTCAGGTTCCCGGGAACATCATGTGGGACTACAACAGAGCTCGCCAAGAGTGCGAGACATCCGTTGTGGCTCGGGTGTTGAGGAATGCCGGTCACGATGTCGCCTGTGGGTCCGGGGACGGGTCCTACCCGACCCCGATTAAATGCGGCAAGAGAGATCCGAGTAAACCGTGTGCACCAACTGTGGCGCCTTGTCTGTTCGACCTGTCCAAGGATCCCTGCGAGTACAACAACATTGCAGAGCAACAAGACGAGGTACGTGTAAAGAAAAATAATAATTTTCATTATTAGTACCGCAGAATTACGAGTTCTGAATGAGAGAAAAAAACAACAAAAAGCAAATGCATATTAAAATAATATTTCAATAATGCAAGGAATTGCTCGGGAAATTTAACCCCACTAGTCGTATAGTGTATAGGTCTCTTATATTTGACCACATTGCGGACGTTCCGATATAGAGCGTTTCCTGAGAGTAGACGCGCATGCGGTGACGAACACGCAGTTCTTCAACCAGAAGTATAGGAGAAAAAACCGGCACAATGCGAAATAGTTTTTGGAACCACAGAAGATACGTGTGACAGCTCGCAACAAAATGGCTGAATGCTCTTTCTCCAGCGTGGCAATCAGACGGCGCATATCAAGTCAACTGACCTCCCCTTGTTGAAGCCACCGCGCCACGCTGGAGAAGGAACATTCAGCCACTGACAGTTTAAAAAGCATAGAGCGTGACCAGCCCCGAGAATCTCATTATTGCTTCGCAACCGATGAGATTGCTTCACTCGCCGATAAGAGCGGCGATGGAAGAATCACGAAGCAAGAAGACTCAACACGAGAGGCCACATCCTGCTCTTTTGTCTTGAACTGTATTTTCTCTTAAGGTTTTACAGACTGGCAAAAAAAAGAGTTAAAGCTGCACCAATGCGGTTTGTGCAGGTGAGTTATGCAGTAAGGGGGAAATATTCGTCGCGTTAAGGCGATTCATTAGCCAAAGTTGGTAACTAAATCTTAAATAATTAAATAAAAAGGATATGGTTTTAATCAGAAAAAATGCTGAGCATCATCGAAAACCACTAAGTAAAGTTGAGAAAGGTTAGGGGCGCGTGGAAAGCTCGGCGGAGCGCCAAAGTTACCAATCGTGCAACAGGCGGAAAGTTAATGGAGTGAAAAATACGACCGCGCAATTTTTCCTTCTCTTATCATTGGCCGCGTGTCCGTATTGCCAGCATCGCACCCGCTGCACGAGTGTAACTTCAGCCATAGCCTCCTCTATACTGACAAAGCCTGGCAGATCGCCACGAGACGCGGCTGCTGAAAGTAAAAAGGTAGAGTGGCAGACAATGGATGGAGAGGAGAGGCATGTAACGGGCGCCCCGCTGTGGCGAGACGTCGAAACACACTTGTCCCGAGCGATGGAATGTCCGCTCGTGCTTCTCGCGTTCCTCGGGCTACCGCTTCTTTTCTCATCGGGTTTGAAGACCATGTTTCGGGTCCTCGCCGCTGGAAAGTTGTGCGCTGACTACAGGCTCCCCGAGAAATGTTCTGTGCTACCAGTCCTCGCGCTCCAAATCTGCAACCGGGCTCTCAATGGCTCTGCCGTCGAACTGCCAGGCTTTGTGAGTATAGAGGAGGCAATGCTTTAGCGCACCACCGCGCTTCTCACGCGCCCTATATCTTTTTATATTTTACTCAATTCGTGACTTTAGATGATGTTCAGCAAGTTTATAATTGAAACCATGCGTTTGTTTTCACTCAGTGTTGTACGGAACGGCGTTCCAAGGAACGGCGTTCCTGGAACGCGTTCCTTTTAGGAGGAACGAAGGAACGCAGCCGTTCCATTTCGCATCTCTGGAACTGGAACGGGAACGCGTTACATTTTTACTGGAACGGAAAGAGTAACGGCGTTCCTTTTTTCGCCCCGTGGGGTAATTTTGATTTTATTTCTAACAGGAAATTTTGAAAGTACAAAAACAATATATTTATGAAGTGCAGGATCTCGTCAACTTTTTGGCTACTAATCTTATGGATTATTTTTTGTGGTCCTCGCTTGCTAACAGTTTCAGGTGCAGAACAGCTGGTGGACATTGATTCTTTTCTGAGTGCCCGAAGCTGCTGTACAGAAAGCAAAAATTTTAGTCGTAGGAAAAGACAAGGAAAGAGGGTCGTTTCAAACTCAGCTACTTTCTTTGGTTCCACGAATCCTCATACACCCAGAAATCTAAGGCCGACTTCAGCCATTTCTGAACGTCATAACGAGACCCACAGTTACAACAAAATCACAGGCTGCCAGACATCGAACGCACCCTTGTATCCCGAACATTGGTCACTTAAAAGATACACAAAAAGGAAAAACCTTTATTCCTTTTCTTGTCCCCCACCTTCAAACTGAACAACAAATTCAACCTTCACAAGGAAGTATTTGTAGTTTTCAAGACTGACCTTCCAAAAGCCCTACACTCTCCTTCACTTGCTCGTCTTGCGGACAGCAACATCGAGAAGCAACTATTGTTAAGTTCTAACACGGGACTTTGTTAAATTGAGACGTTTGAGGTTGTTGTAAAATGCTTGTGCAGTGTGGGGTAACAGTACATCTGGCTCGTCTGAATAGTCCACTACAAACATGAATATGGTTAAAAGCTGATATTTTCAACTTAAATATATCAACAAATGAAACCCTGCTTCAGCTTGTATTCTTCTCCTAGTGCCTTTCCATCATGACATACAAACTCGTATGTTGCCTATTTTGGGATAGATTAAAAAAAGAGAGAAAAATCTGCTTGATTTAACTAAACATGGAAACATGGTAATCAGAAAAATACAAATGTAACGTATATGTAGCGATACGTTCCATTTTTAAGCTGTAACGGGAACGAGTTCTTTTCTCACAGATGGAACTTGTAACGGGAACGCGCTCCAAAAATCAGAAGGAACGAGGAACGAGCTTTCGTTCCTTTTTTGAGGAACGTGTACAACACTGTTTTTTCTAAGGTAAATCTCAATTAACAACTTTTAATGAATTATCTAACTTATCGTGACAATTAGTTCCTTATGTTACGTCGCTCTGGCCACAAGACGCACCTGCATTGACCGCATTAGTGTAGCTTTCATGGTCTTTTTTAAAACAAATATTTGAAGCCTAAATTAAACACAATATAAAGAAAAAACTACAGAGCTGCAGTTTGTTCTCTACAAGGTGTTTATATTATCTAGTTATCACATTTCGATGACATTTTGCTAACAGTCATGAGATGAATGCTTCCAAATATCTAATCGTCTTTCTTAAATACTTGAAAAAATCCCTCCGGTCCCCGACATACTTTCTTATACAAAACAAAAAACTCCCACTTGTGCGACTTCTTCGTTGAACTCGCGGAAAGAGGATAGCTATGATATTCAATCAACAATGCGGCTATGCTAAGCTAGCATTAATTGACACAGAGACATCTGAATGCTGTGCCTACATGTGCATGTCCTGTTTTTCCTAGTCGTCGCGCCGATTTGTTTTAATATGGCTGCGCTGTTTAGTGAACGTTTAAAGTCACTAAATCCTTGGAAAGTAGCATCATTGCGTTTCCTGCCTGCTAGCCGGACACAAACAAATACCAACATACAGACGAAGGTGATTGGCTGATCGATTTCGGTTTCCATGGCGATATCCATTACTGGCCATTCAAATCTTTGAAGCTTCCAAACGGTCGTTCCAACCAGTCGAACCAAGATTGCTATGCATCACCATCGCACTGTAAGCGTTCCTCGCCAATATAAGCGTCTTTGGCACTTTGCATGCAATTCAATTATAACTCATCCTTATCTCCCCATATCTATTACAATGATGTTGCTCTTCTTGCGTATTCCAAGAGAGGAGAATTACTTTCCAATGCCTCCAAGTACTGATGCCTCGTGTTACGGCGTACACACCGCCATCACATGCAACGTCAGTGCTTCGATGCAATGAAAGGCAATGGCGTTCTTTCCGTGTATCCATTGACTTTAATTCTGTTGACGCTCCTCGTTTCGTGATTTGTATGTAGGCGTTCTTATTGGCTAATGCTGCAACGTCATTGGCTAGGGAGCGACGATGAGATGACTCACCCTCTTTCCCTTTCCTACGTTGGCAGTGTTTTTTTTATTTTTTCTCGTAGTTCTCTAGGCATATTTTGTAGATGACAATAATTTACTTGCTCGGAATGGACTATGGCCACACAGTGACCATAGTCAATTTCAAAGCAAGTAAATTACTGTCATCTACAAAAAAGGCCTAGTGTGACCATAGCTCATCCCGAAGCAAGTAAATTATTGTAATCTAAAAAAAAAGGTCCAGAGAACTACAGGACAAGAAATAAAAGTAATTTGCTATGACGTTTCAGGCTGCGCACTGAAGAAATGATTTACATTTCAAGAAGAGGAAATGAGCGATCGAGTTATTTTAGTAACATGATAATCTCAACCCTGACACAAGAAGAAGAAATAAAATAGCTGACAGCAGCACACTTGTCTAATATCCGTTATTTTATTTCTCCTTGTCTCAGGGAGTCAGGGCCTAGATTATGACCTGACAGGACGTTTCGCCAGCTCACTTTTCTTATTCGGTTATTGCTTTCAAACTATAAAACAGTTTTTAGTCTTTGTCAATCACTGAGTGCGCTGTGCAGATCGTAGTGATCGACTTTCTGCATGCTCTGTGAAGAAATCGAAATTATATCTCTTCTTTTAGAGTTTAGAATCTACAAAACTTCGATGCGTAACACAGCGGGCCTTAGGCCACACATTACCGACATATTGACGAAGAAACGGCGTCCTCTAATAAACGAAGTCATAAAAATATATTTCTTGGCAGGTGCTGCAGAGGCTTCTAGGGAAACTAGAAGGATACCGGGAAACCTCAGTGCCCCCTGGAAATCTACCTTCAGATCCACAAGCCAACCCGGCGCTGCACAACAATACGTGGTCTCCATGGGGTGATGTTTCTACGTGACAATATGAAAATTTATAAAAAGTACGTTTATTATTTATTTTTCTGCCATCTTTGAGAAATGAAAAAAACAAAAACAACTATGTCTCTCTTAAGCTGTTGCTTTGTGTTGAAGGACGAGTGTGGCACACAGTAAAACCCAAGCAACAAAGTATTGATCTAATTAAACATTTATCTACAAATCAATAAAACTTCAGTAAAAAATGGCAAATGGTGTTATATCCGAGGTTTTCTGGCCAATAAAAAGGGAAAAGGTCTCCGCGTGTCGGACCGAGGCCTTGTTTGCATTCCCGGAAAGTGTTTCTATTTATTTCTTCCTGTTCCGGTTGTTATATACGCGTGAATTCTTCAGTATGTATTTAGGAGAGAAGAGAGATGGACTTCTCAGCAACACCCTGACCCTCCTAACCACGCTCCGGCAACAAGCGCGCCTATACCCTGACATTTATAACTTTGGGGTGTCGTTTAGTTGAAAGTGTAAAGTTTTATTTTATTATATTATCTATTCTTCACGAATGTCTGAGGTTTGGTAATCTGTCAGTGAGGACACAGGTTCAAGCAGAATTCCTGGACGTCCGAAGGCTCCTTAACGAGCGACACCCAGCAACGACTATTCCATCGTCAACAACATAAAAAGAACATAGAAGAAAACCTCTACTTGCCGACATCGCGTTCACGGTGTCCGCGGTCGTGGGAGCCGCCATTGCACACCTGCTCCGGCTACTTCTTCATAAAGTTAATATAATGAATCTAGAGGAGAAGTTTCACCAACTTCCGACGCACTTCGGCCGCTCTGAAAAACGTGTACGTAAGCCACATATACAGTCCCGAGTTTTACGGTGTTTACTGCGACAGAATGCGCTATTTGTCAAAGTAAAAGTACCTACAAAGGCAATCTATAAAAATATGGCTACTATATTTTGGTTTGGTTATATTCGGTTGTATTTTCTCGGCTCCTCCCGAGACCTGGCAATCGTACAGCTGCACAATGGCGCGTGGTAGAAACATGATACAGAGAAATTGGTGCTACTAGAGTCGACAGTCTATCCGCAGAAATGTCGTTTAGAAACGTTAGCACTTAAACGCATACACGCCCGCCTGATACTCTAATGTCGCGAGCAATGGTAACGTGTCTAATTTTTCGCAGACGGCTGGCGATTCTATTTTCGATTACCGTGGCTGTTTTACTCCTGTCGTTCAGACGTTCATCCTCCCGACGGCAGCCCTACATCGTGTTCATACTTGCTGACGATTTGGTAAGTAGCGCATTGCGCATTCAGCGTATGATGTCAGATTGTTTCTCTAAAAATGGTTCAAATTTGTTTCCTCTCGTGCAGAACACGCGATGCTAATCAGAGTGGGCCCAGGTATTGTTTTGACATCAAAGTGGTCTGTCGACATTATTATTTTATAGACTCTCTTTAAGCTATCAGTGGTTCTACCAGATTGATGTGCATGGTCTAGAAAAGCAACGCCAAAAATTGTAGACAAAATACTCCATGTATAGTGTTTACGTATTTCAACTACTTTCATTAGATGTACTGCCGCTCCTTGTACCTCTCCCGTGTACCGATACTTTGAAGAGCGGATATACGGATGCGAGCAAAGCAAGCAGTCCCCAGTTGTGTCGAAGCTACTGCCAACAGGATGTGTACAATGAGCAAATGTTTCTCTCTTTTTAGTGTCGTTCAATTTTGCGAATTCATCCTGTAACCTCGCGATCGCACAGCTGCATGCAGATGTAGAGTAAAAACATGATACAGATCACCAAGTACTGCATGGCTCGACAATCTATCCGTAGGATTGCGGTGTAGAAACTTTACCACTTTGTAGTTAACAAGAGACAAGCCTAGTATTCCGATGTCGCAAGCGAAGGTTAGGCGTCGAACTTCCCACAAGCCGCTGGCCCTGGCCTCTGGTCCGGAAAGGAGGGACGGCATAAGTCCACAGCGCTTCCGCCTGGTGAACATAGCGGCGGTTGGAGTGGTCATTCTCCTTTTCATTGCCTTGGCTGCCATTCTTCTGGCATCCAGACGATCACCTGTCCGACAGCCCCACATCGTGTTCATACTTGCTGATGATATGGTAAGAAGATTTGGCGATTTGGCATAAAATTTCGATGATTTTGCGGGAAACTGTTTTCGCCAAATTTAGCGGGAATTTAGTGTCACGTGTCGTCATGATGCGGGAACGTCGGAGTGTCATGTCTTGTCATGGCGTCACGAGCCGTCACAGTGTCACATGAACAACGACCGCTGAATTTAGCTAAATGTAAGTTCACTAACTTTAAAGACGGCAGAGTTACTGTGTGAAGCAGTGTTGAGCGTCTCGGCTGTCGGCTCCGTTCATTTAAAAAACATGGCAAGGAACCGGTAACGTTTTGGAATATGTAGCCAAATTTAGCCCTAGAAAGGGCCCGAGCTCGTTTCTTTTCTCGCAGGGGCAGGATCTCTATTAAGGTGCAACCCTACCGTGCATGACGTTTTGGTGCTTTTTTGACGGCTTATAACTTTCTTTCTGTGTATATTACAATTATAAAATTACTGTCAAATTAAAGAGCTCTTTTTCAACAATACCTTATTGTCTCGATATTTCGATTATTTTTAGTTGTTACTCAATTATTTAGCTTTTAATAGACCACAGTCTCTAATATTGAAAAAATAATTCTCGACTTATAACGTCCCATCGTCCACGATATTTTACGTGAGCGTTCGGTTGGTAATAATAAATTAAAAAAGTAAGCAACGAACTGTACAGATGACGTATATTTTAAAATAAAAATAAAGTGAAAAATGGTATTTTTTATGGCGCTATAAAAACGGAATCATGTCAACTAATAAAAATTACGAGACATTAAATTATAAAGCATCGTTCGATATTACATTTTCCAGAACTTCCATATTGATAAATTACACGTTAGTAAAGTTATTAGAGATCAAACTTTTCCCATTCAGTTAAGGCAAATTGCAGTTTCTTAATATAAATACAGATGGTGACACGTGTTCAAGAATAGCTTGATGTGAATTTTTCGTCGTGTGCCGTTTGGAACGCCACGTGAAAGACAGAAAAAGTGCCAGATGTCAGGGTGTCAGATGCCTGGATGCCCCCAGTGAGCGAGCCAGAGATGTCAGAATAACAAGTGCGAGGCTGCGGCTGCACCACAGCTGCTTTTGCGCGCGTTCAAGTGTTCGTCGGTACACATGCCTGACGTTATACTGACGTGATCCAAATGGAATGGGCGCCATGAAATAGATTCCGCCATGTCGGATTCCGCCGCGGATATGTAAACATTTTAATGTTTTATCACTTGCAAAACTAATTTTCGCAATCAAACTATGCTTGTCGGAATGGTCCGACTATACTTTTTTTTCAAAAACTACATCTCGGTGGCTCTTAAGTATGCCATTTCGCGCAAACGCAACTGCGACGGCCACCGATCGAGCTAGGGGCGCTTGCAAAGCAAAGGATGCAGATTTCGCCCCTGAAGCGGCACGTAAGTACACGAAGCGGCATCTGGGTACACATGTCAGCGGATCCACTGGATCGGTGATGAGGCTGCGGGTCGTTCCCTCAGAGGCGATGTCCGCGGGTCGAAGACAAACGGCGAATCGTTCAAATGCATGTCGTCACTTTACTTGGACGAGCTTGGTGAATCGTATTCACGCTCCATTTTCACACGCGAGTCAAACAGAATCGGGCTGCACGCGTGCTAAATACAACTTCTGGTATCGTTTCCAGATGGCCTAGCTGTTGGTTTTGGTTCCGCTGCATAATCAAATTGATTGATCCGATTTGGGCGAGGAGTGGATGGACGTAGTTTAATACTGTTGGCACAGCATCGCACCTCAGCTTACAAGCCTTCTGTCCGCTTAGAGCTCAGCTCGTAGCTCTCTTCTGTGAGGTGATTGCTGCAAAAGCGGGATCTCGATCTTGACGGGAACCAAGTCCCTACGCACGGCGACGATCGTCACTGCACGTCTCGCGGAAAAGTGTGGAACGTCATGTCTTGGCTCGCATGTGCTGCCCGGTGGTTGTGGCATCCAACCGCGCAACAAAATCTCACCCAACTACAAACAAGTCGAGCACAACAACAAAAAGGAAGCACTCTGAGGCAGACAAAAATGCTCGCTTTGTGTTTTGTGACGTCAGAGCCTGTGGCAATGATGGTAAAACAAAACACAAGAAATTAAAACGTCTCAGTCTCTCTGAGCCAACGCGATAGTTTATGAATCCATATGTGTCGGGTTTAAATATCGGCCGAGGTGCCCGCAATCTGACGGAGGCCAATCTAAAAGTTCGGTTGCGCGTAAAAAAAAAAAAAAAAAATCTCCAAATATTATTAAAAAAAACACGCAATATTTTTTTTTATTGGGGCGTGTTAAATGATTTTTTTGTTGGTTTAGCTTGTAAAACCCTAAGACCTGAATATTTGCTTTGCTTTATCTTAGTTCAGAGCGCAGCCAACGGTACGGGCTGATGAAGCCACTGAAGCAGCGCCAAGAGCGCGAGCTCAAGCAGTTCGTTCTCTTTCTGTGCCTGTGCGTTCGGGCTAAACTAGAGCCACTAAATAAGCTACGCTTCATACACATCTTGGCGCCTAAATAAAATCATGGTTTTCAGTTATCTGAAGCTTTATGTGAAGTCACAGGAAACGCTTTTTTGTCCACCACAAATGTTTAAACAGTTCGCGACAAAGCAAAGCAATATTACGTGAGCTTCCTGACACCGAAACTAATGCTGAGGAAGTCGCACTTTGAATCATGACGATCGGCAGTTGCGTTTGATTTGTTACTAACCACCAAAATGGCGGCCCCCACAACAATATCGGGGAAAAGAGTGACGATACTCTAAGCGTAGCTCATTTGGTTTGGCTCACAGGCGAAACCAAGTGCGGTGGCGGATCGTTGGACGAGTGAGCTGTTGCACCGCAGATCAGAGCACGTGCAGAAATGCGCGAGTTCGAGCTCCGTTCAAAGCACGGAGCTTATGCTGCAGAACTTGTAGGGACTAAAGCCCCTCGATGTGTTTTAGTTGGTCTTACAAGTAACGTCAAATGTGCCAGTGCACGGGGTCCGTGTCTCGAGCGGCCCTTGGAGGCAAATGGAGGTGCAGCACTAAAATGACTGGCCCTTGAAAGCGAATGGCGGTGGAGCACCCGCTCGTAGAACGTGTCTTCCGCGTTTTCACAACAATGGTTGGTGGTACTTGTAAAAAAACGGCAGCGGATTAGCTGTAGGTGTGAGACCAGGGTCGCTAAACTCGTCAAATACAACTTTCTTTGGGTTATGACATAGTGGGGGGAGGGTTTCGAAAGATTGCCGCGAAGTTTTTCTTTTCTGCACAACCCGCAGATCCGTGTATCTTCGTGACGTTTCTCATTGAAGGGGCGAAAATCCCTATCACTCCCTAGGCTGTGAACAAGAGCAGCACGAAGAGAGCGCGCGGAGAGAGCCGTGGTTCATACTTGCGACGTCACAGAGACATGTTTGATTGTCTCTATGATGGAGGCTTGGGTGAATTGCATTCTAAAATCAACACCGTCAAGAAGTTGATAGTCTGATATCGTTCTTATTTCCGCCGATAAAGCAGCCTTTACTAAAAAAGCGTCCCGGTTTGTTCCTTTTATTTATTTTGGCTCGACGTGGCTAGGTCACAACCAGCCGAGTGGCATTGTCCACTTTCCGGACTGGATTTCGCTTCCGGGCGGTTAGTGCTCCTCACATCGGCGGGATATAATCATTTTATGGTAGACTTTTCGAAGATTAGCCAAACTGGGATTAATTATGCGTTCTTTAACGGAAATAAGAGTCTTGTCAGATTGTCAATATTGACGGTAATGTTTCGAGACACGCGAAGACGCCAAGCTCTCATCGTACACAACCATACTTGTCACCGTCCGCCGGAACGGAAAGCACCATCAAATTTGTCGTTCCCCAACTGATGATCCTGACCCTGACGTCAAAGGTATGAACTATAAAAGAATGTCACCGAACGCGCCTGCATACAACGAGTCTTGGCTGTTACTCTCACCGCTTGAAGTCTGTTATGGCCGCTTGTGAGTTCGTGGAACGCAAACCGTTTGAATTCCAGAATCTCTAGAACCATTATTTCAGAGATGCACGCTGTGCTGTTCCTCGTCATCGCTCGGTAAGACGCCTCTAACGAGGTCGTCGAAACAGGAGGACGGAGTGGTCATCCCCCCCCCAGTGAAGTGGCGTCAAAGGGGGGCAGGGGCATGAAGGTGTAGGGGGGGGGAGGTATCGCCCCAGCCCTGACCGCATAATTTCAGAGAGTTATAATAAAAAAGAAATGAAATACGTTTGCAGTTCTCTGTAACGTCGAACAAGCGAGCCCAACTGGGCTTGACAACGAACTGACAGCTTGGGCTTGGCAACTTGGGCCAGCAACTTGGAGGCGGTAACTTGGGCTTGGTAACTTGGGCTTGACAACCGGAAGCAGCAGCAGGCTTGGTAGCAGGCTTGGCGCGGGCGTAGCTTTGGGCTTGGGCCTAATCTGGACACTTGGCGAGAAAGACGGCGGGAAATTCGGTGGCTCCCCGACTGGCGGCGCCAGGGTCCAGTGCGGCGTCGGCCAATCACGGTCGCCAGATTTCTTGGCGGCTTTTTCATCGTGGTCAGATTAGGGCCGCCAGGCGCAGCTCTTGAGGAGGAGGGGAGGGTATGCCCTTTCACCTTCTCCGTACCCTCCCCTCTTTCCTGCTCCCCTCCCCATTTAGCGGGAAACTGAATTGGTGTTGAGGTCACGTGGCGTCCAATTTCCCGCTAAATTTGGCAAAACGTCTCATAATACAACGCGCAGTTATGCAGACGGCGGCGCCGCCGCCGAGCGGCGACGCCGCTTCGAAGCCCAGAAACGGGCGCTTGAAGGCTGCGTCCTAAAAATTCGGGGGAAGGGGATATCCCCCTTCTTCACTACCATCACCCCTCTCTCTCGCTCCTTCCTACTCTCCCAAAGCAATTTCTGCGGACCTTCCCCTGGCTCCCATATGTGTGTGTGAATGTGTGTGTATGTTTGTGTGTGTAGTCGCACACTTTGCTTCCCTGCCTTAGGTTTTCCCTCTCCCATCCCTCGTCGCCCACCTCTTCTCTGAAACACGGCCGGCGTCAGTCCACACACGGCAGCAGGTGACCCGGTAGCGTTGTTGACAGTTCCGGAAGATGAGCTCCCTCAGCCGCGTACACCGCTGCACGGCTCCACAATATCACAAAGTTCAATCTTCGCCTCGGTTCCGAAGCGAAGATTTTGACCTCAAATAACTCCTTCCCAAAGTTGTGAAACGTCGCTTTGTCGTCACCAATAACTTCCACCAAACAACGATCTTCCGACGAGAAAGTTCCAGAGCATTTACAGCCCGCCTAGGGACAATCTACGTATTATTAAGTCTAACGCGGCGTAGGGATGTGGGGACACGCGGGAGCGACGTCATCAAGTGCGGCTGTTCAATCGGCTGGCCCCACGGTGTTGCTCGCGCGCGCTCCGATGAGGCTCGCTGCGACTTTGTGTTTCACATTCTCACTGGAATTCGAGCGCCGAGAGAGGCCCGGATGATTGACATCGTCCGTGCGTGACGGCACATCGTCGCGAGGGTGCAATCAGCACGCTCCGCGAACCGGCTCCAACTTTGTGTTTGACGAGTTTAGCGACCCAGGCCTAAGCGATGAAAGGCAAATAAAAAGAAACCTTGTCTGCTTCGATCGCTTCGTGGAGGTGCGGAGAATAACAAAAATATTTAAAAAAATATTACACGCGCTCAGCGGTAAGCACGAGGAGAGATACAACTCTCACGTGACTTCCGGCGATGCCTACCTTCTGACCGCCCCTGACACCTACTGTTACGTCACAGTGCACGGCGGGAACTTTGAATCGGGCCTCGTATTTCTATTTTTTATAAAAAAAAAAAAACACTACGCAACTCCTATAGTGAAATAATTTTTTTGTGATGTCCTGATATGCCAGTTCAACGCCTAGCATGAAAAAATTATTTTTTAGGCGTGTCAGAGGCCCTTTAAGGGCTTTAGCAGAAATCCTGGGTTCTGTTGCCCATCTGCATCCTACGGTCGTGCGATCGTGTATCACATATACTGCGTGATGCACGTTAAAGACGCCGAGCTGATAGTTGTACTCCACTGGCTAAATTTATAACCTACGACGGGTAACAATGACGCCCTACGAAACTCCTGCTCTCCAAAAAAACTAACGACTAATTTCAAACGGGCCGTTACATTACATTTTAAATGTGTGTTCGCGTGTTCGCGTCCTTTTTTTTTTTTGTCTACATTTTTTATTATGCGGCTTTTACTTATGATGAAACAGACAATAGTTGTCGGACTTCTGGAAAAAAATAATATATAACTAAGAAAATAGCACGTTAACGCAAAAGACAAGAAAAACAAACACATAGGGGCACCTAATAAACGAGTTGAAATAATAAAATTGATTATAATTGTGTTTTAAAAGGTTTGAGCGTACCAAAAGCTATAAAAGCGAGCTCCGTGCTTTGGATGGTGCGCTTGTTCACTGGAAGAGTAGTTCAGGGCAATATGCTCGCGCTTGTACGTTCCGCTTCTTTCGCACGATTAAACCAAATATTTTACTGGTAATGTATTTAGTGAAACAAAGCTTACCTTCTGCATGTATGCCATGCCCTCTGTTTTCACGTGATTAAACACTTGTTTATCATTAGTGTTTTCGTTTCCCACTGCGATTCATTTCGTGCCCTTTTGCGTGCTACATGCATTAGAGTCCAAGGTCCCCCAAAAGCGTTCTATTTCGCGGATTGTTAAAAAAAAAAACGTATGGAATTTGTTACGTGCGTTACAATCAATACAAAAACAGTATAATTATAAAAGATTCGAAGTAAATAATCATAATAAGGCTTTGACGAACGCGTGTGCAAGGCGAAATTTGTTTTGAACCTTTTGCTTTAGAAGAATTACTACTGCAGACTCCAGCACGTGCAATGTGGCGAGGTTATTGCTTATGCTTTGCGATTTAAGTGAAGTAAGGCCACCGTGGGTAAGGCCACGGTGGGTAAGGCAAGGTGAAAGCCTCCTGCACCATCCGTGGCTGACTAACGCGAACGATATTGCAGCTACAACGACATATTAGTTCCAAAGCGAGCGGCGCTCACTCACCGGGGCACCGCCATGTTTCCCCGCATCCCTACCGAGCCAGTCACGTGATTTCAAAATCCCTGTCCTAGGTACTGCGGCTAACTTTCGCCGCGGTTAGCGCTTCGAGCAAACGGCCCCAGTTCAGGTATTTACCGTTATAATGAGCGGGGGATCGAACTGGTGCATGTAATTATGCTTCAATTAAAATGTTTTCGCTAGATTTATTTGGCGAGCGGCGAAGGACGGGCGCACGCAACCTTGGGGTTTTGGTGGCCTTCGAATTACTAACAACGACAAAAATTAAATAAGAAAAAGTGGCTTTAAGCTGCTATTGGGACGATGAGGAAAACAGACCGAACAATCATGTGATACAAGCCTGTTTCCGTTCCTACCTGTTCGTGTTTTTTTACCGATTGTGTTTCTTAAACTATGGAAACAGACCTTGTGTTCAGCCTTCAATAACAGTTTCTTTTTTTCACCTAGGGATGGAATGACGTGAGTTACAATGGCTGCCCCCAGATCAGGACGCCGAACATCGACGCGCTTGCCTGGAACGGCATTCGCCTGCAGCGCTACTACACACAGCCCTTGTGCACTCCTTCGCGGGCGGCACTCATGACCGGACGCTATCCGATTCACACAGGTCGGCGCGGAGGTTTAAGCAAAAATTAAGACAATATTACACTGTATAGGAAAACTTTATTTTCTACTTTCCCGCAGTACATTTGGGCGAGCCAATGGCCGCTATCTATGGACGAAGATCGGCGAACGGCCAGCCTAAATACAGGGCTAAAGTGGCGAAGCGGGCGAGTTGGTTCATGGCATAAAATTTAAAATCGCTAACCTAAACGAGGACAGAAAAGGAAGGCGAATTGTAATCTTGTAATTTTTAGGTCTAAGCATATCTTTAGTCTCGCCATTCGCCAAACTCTACCCGTAGGTTGCATTTACTGACCCTCTCACGTGGTCTGCGGGAAAGTAGGCGCTCTTGACTTGTTTGAGCGCAAACCCAAGGCTACACACTTTAAGAACCCTTATCTCCAGTAATACACCCTTTTATTTGGAAAATGGAGTGCTTTTCGTAGGAACCTGCATTATTTTTGAACGGTGCAATACGTGTGTGAAAAAGTATTCTACCACGGGAAAGGGAGTGAGCGTCCTTAAGCCCAATTCGAACAGGCTTAGGGGAGTGGTTTTGGCGACCATGTCGAACAATAATTGACTATGCGGAGAGCAAGTCATCCGCTTCTGCGCATGATTTCCGGTGACGTCAGAACGACGCCGAGCTCTGATTGGCTTCGATTGAAAGGATAGAAGGTAGACTCAACGATAGGTGCCTTGAGGTCTAGGCACTATTTTTTTCAATCAGCCGATAAGTGCTCGTGGTCATTATGACGTCACCGAAACACCTGCGAAAGAGGCATACGACTTGCTATCCGCATACCAACGCTTTTGACTAAGAGATACATTCCTTGAAATTCGAGACATTCAACTTCATGGGATCTATAGACGTGAACAAGGCAACACTTGTAACTTTCGTAATTGCGAAGGCAATAATCTGCGAATAAGCGTCTTTCAATTTCCGAGTACATAGGGTGGTGAAGTAGTCAACGAAGATGTAATCGTGTTCCTGCAATCCAGCTAACGGGAATCCATGACACTAGAAGTAAACATACTTTATAATTCTGTGGTAGCTGGAATATTTTTTCGCTGGTGTTCACACCGACTTAAGCTGTCAAATTGTTTTAGTATCTCCAGCAGGACTTTTATTTCCTGCTACAGTGATGGCTAGTTAATAAAAACCCCGTTAATATAGATACCCGCTATATTATCGGGCTTTAATTTTAAAGGAAGACATTAATTTTTAACAATTTGGGAGCCGTACCTAAGTATCCTGAACTTTTTTGGTGTGAGTTTATATGCAATTTTATCTGCTTGATGAATAGTTGAAACACGTTGGAAGCAATTCAATGTTTTTCCTTTCTGGCAAAGTAAATTTTTGCTGCAAAGATATGTAAAAGCAATGTTTGAACTACTATGAAAAATTGTATTTTTATTAGTTCTTCTACTTTATTTGATGAAACTAATCAATATTTGTTTTGCCGAATGGAATTCAGGTATGCAACACTTGGTCATCGTTCAGAATGAACCCCGTGGGCTGCCCTTGAAGTTTAAGCTTTTCCCTCAATGGCTTGGTGATCTGGGATACGTCTCTCAGATGCTAGGAAAGGTAGGCGATTTTCATCTCAGATGTCTGAAGTCTTTTGGACATTAGCCACAATGATCGAATATTTTCAGTGGCACCTGGGATTCTACAAGAAGGAATATACCCCGACAATGAGAGGTTTCCAGAAGCACATTGGCTCCTGGGGTGGCTTTGTAGACTACTACTCTCATATAAGAATTACTAATATAGGGGTATGTATCTCAGTATGATTGCTGCCGGCTACCTTCTAGGTTGCTTTAAAAAGGTTTCCGAACTGGCGACACTTAATATGATATTAAAACGCAGCACCGCAATACGACGCCTAAAATGTTTTTTTTTTGAAAAACAAAAAAAAATACAGTCAATGCATGCAGATTAGTACAATGGTGTGCGGAAATATCTGCGGGAAGGAGTGAGGCTCAACGTACCAGACGTGTGGGCTAGCTGGAATCAAATGGTTAACTATGACGTTGCTTCAATCAAAACCCGATCAGAGTTGAGCAGTTTCTGGTCCGGAAAAACCTGGTTGCCGCTGTCACCCTCTCTATACTCCCATCTGACCATTTATGCATTTTAAATATTCCCTAAAATGAAGATCAACCTCTAGGGGTGGAGGTGCGGCACAGTCGAAGAGGTTAAAAAAGAGTCGGGGATTGTTCCGCAGAGCCTGAAAGAGGGCGTTCAGTAGGCATTCCAAGAATGAGAGACTCGGTGAGACCGTTGTGTTACCTGCGGAGTTGGCTACTCTGAGGAAGATGTCGGCCAATACAAACCCATCGTTTGTTGGTATAGAACGAGTTCGGAAGCTTTTTGGCACCATTGTGGCGTTGATTAGCGCCGCGCTGCGAACTTCATACCAATCATTCTTTGTGCAAGTCTGCAACCTCAAGTTTAGGCAGTCAAATATTATGCTCATGGGCACCCTGAGAAGCGCATGCAAAGCAGTCAAGGTCGACTCTCGGAGATAAATATTATTCCTGGAACGCTAAAAAAAGATTATAAGAACTTGGGTGAGGTAGACCTACCACTTTGGTTTCATGGCTCAAAATGTTATATCAAGACCCGTCAACTACAAGGGGATACAAACTCAAAGAAAGGATTACAAAGCGTTGGGTTTGGGTTTGGGTTTTTCCTTTTCTAGTTGGCTGCAGTGCTAGGTTAAAGGGGCCCTGCAATCTTATTTAAGCGTCTACCTTTTTTGCGGTTTCCACGTCTCTTGGTGTTCGGGCAAGCCAGCGGGCACGGAGAGAGTAACTGAATATCAGTGCGTCATATTTTAACCGGGCGACGCGGAAACCTCCTCCACCTACAGGGGCGACCCGCGGTGCCGAGAGCACGCGATATGTGACGTCTTTGGTCCTTGGCTTACTACTGGCCAGAGCCGCTAAAAGCTTCTTTTTAGTCGAATTACAGATATAAGTGGCGCGAACCGTTTCCATTTTTTATAAAAGTAGTTTTTGTTCTGTATTTTATATCAGAAAACAAACAAATACAGTTTAGAAAGAACGGAAACAAGAAATGACCGGTCGACATACCCGCCACCAAGCGGTGGAAAAGCTGGCGCATACTAGAAAAGTGTAGTGGGATCAGCCACCGACGAGCGGCGAACGTAGAAGGGTCCCGGATGTACGCGGCGGCGCTGCGGTCGAATGGACTAGAGGACCCGACCGGTTTTGAGCTCTCCGAAGGCCTTCGGCTAGCAGCTTTGGCTTGCGGTTTGGCCGTTTCGCGGTATGGCAGCGCTAAGTGGCTCCCGTTCTGAACTGATCTTTACCCCGTGTTCGCTGTCGTATGTGGCCAATGAAGTGTCATACCGATTTAGTGTTTAATCGCGCAGCAAATGAAATGCAAGCCGCCCTGGCTGTCCGCTTCATACAGCCTATCCAGAACATGCTTTAGTGGCGCCCTCTCGAGCCGTGGACGCGTAGTGCGGCAGCCGTGAGCGCTCGCTGAGCTCACTACCCCTTCTCTAGTTCACGGCCACTCAAGCGACCAAGGACGTCATGAAGGAGGTTATTTTTTGCTTGTTTTTGTAATTTTAATTTGCCTATAACTTTTAAAATAAAGCGAAATTAGAAAAAAAAGTTTCATTAAGTTACTATTTTCAGTTCGCTCAGGTTTGGTGCAAATTAAAAACCAGTAAAAAAGTCCTTGCAGGGCCCTTTAAGTGTTTTATACCTGTTGTAAACACTTCATAAAGCTGTCGTTTTTTTCAATATTTTTTTATAAAAATAGTATGGGAAGAGGAATGATATAAAAGTAGCAATGAACAATGATTAACTCATGATATCTTTTCTTATTTGAATCGTCTTGTTCTTGCAGTTTAGCCATTCAGGACTCGATTTCAGACAGGGTCTATTAGAAGGCCGTGAATTTGATGGAAAGTATTACACCGAGCTCATGACAGAGGAAGCTACCAGGGTCATCAAAAACCACCCCCGGACAAGGTGTCTCAACGTGTTTTGTCCCTTTATTATTTTCGATCTGCTTACTTTAAAACGGCTAAGTGCAAACTTAGCTGAAATTGGTGCAGGCAAAAAATTCGAAAACTCCGAATGGCCGTAATGTGCGACAACCGTGCGCGCAGCCGGGATGCGAAACTGCATGGTCTATTTTGTACACAGTTGTCTCTACATTGTGAGATGTGCCCCTGCGTTTACATTGCCACAATGTACTCGAAGAGCCCATCACAGCGATATACGCAGGGCCCTTCGTTTTCGGAGAAAGACAGATGTTTCAGGATATTTACACACCAATCATGTTCCTTGAAAACTGGCTTTAGCCTGATTTTTTCACAAATTCGGAGACTGAATTTTTTTTTTTCTGAGTTACTCAGCTTCGAACCTATTTTCTAGGAATCCAAGTGCTGAAAACGTGTGCTAGCTCCAGATCTCGGAAACAAAACTTGATTTTGTTGGCTTCAGTGAACTGCAGTGAAATAGATCGAGTACCGAAATGCCGCTTTTAGGTCTATTTGACATTATTTCATTTCCGTTTCAACCAGCGGAAATGAAAAAAGAAAACAAAAACAAGAGAAAAGGATGAGAAATTATTGTAAAATCTTTGTTTTGAAAGGAAAAACTGATAGCTTGTTTCGTACCATATTCACAACATGACAGTCGTCCCAGTGCCATATTGTGTACTTTAAATACTATATTGCAAAACAAAATCCCGTATTGAAACCGATCAATGCTCGTTATTGTTAATTATATTTATATATTTATAAACACAACTGGAAAACCCAGAATTCCAGTATAATTAATTGAAAACCCCGTTTTTTTCCCGATTACCAGCTTGGAACAAAGCGCCCGATTTTTACCGCTTGATATTTCAATAATATAGAACTCGAAAACGAAGCACCCTAAGTACACGGTAGGAGCTTGGCAAACGACAAGGTAGAAAAAAAATTGAGATGCTGATCTCAGGTATACTAGAATTTAGAATTTTTCCTTTGTCGAATGATCCATCACCAAGCAGCATCCTTAGATTGCAGTGGTTGGTTATTTCAGTGCTCTGTGTAAAAGTAGGTGCACTGACGGTTAAGAGAGTCACCGAGAGCTTTTGAAGAGAAGAGTGTAGCTCATTAATCTTCAACCATCTTGCAGTTCGCAGTTCGTTCTCGGGCCCACATTTCAAGGCGGTAGTAAAATGGCCGGGACTTACCACTCCCTACGTTTCTTAAACAGTCGGCGACTACAAGGTACGGTGTAGCAAAGAAAAGGAGCAGACTGTAGGCGCATGACTTTGCTCAACCTCGCTGGATGTAGAATGCAAAGTTGGTGTTTTTATAGCACTTTGTGTATTTTAAACAAGAGTGTAGACCGCTTGTTATGCTCGCGCGCTATGTCTCCCCTTCTGTGGGCTCACGCGTGCGATTACAAGCTTGTGTAAGTTACACATGTACATGTAAGTTGCACGTAATTGCATAAAGGGTCACCAACCAGGGCGCCATACTTGCATATGATGCATGAACTTCAATTCTTGCGTGAGCCTGAAACACTCGCCAACTGCCTAAAGAGACAAAGATAAATAAACATTATATACACATCACTCGTATGGGCACACGATTCCAAATGTAAACACCTGACAAAAGCCGAAATACGACATGAAAAACAGTACATGACTGGCACATGCCAGGAACTCAACCCTATAGGCTTTCCTTACGTACAGACAACTTGATCACGGTGGATGACATTTCTTTTTAAATATTTACTTCTAGTAAATTTTGATTGAAGGGTGCATTTTAGAACTTATGAGTGACCCGCTTCTGAAAACTATAACACTGTAACTTTACCTGTCTTTTTGTATCTTAAGTAGGTAAAATTCGCTTCTCCAAACGAAGCTTGTGAGGATGGTAGCTGGGGCGAGATGGTAAAGCATCATAACCACAGCAGCGCGAGACGACAACAGACACACAGGACACACACACCCAAGAGACACACAGCGCTGACTTACAACTCAAATACATTTTATGGGTCTTATGCGCGAGGAACGAGAAGGATAGCACAACTGCTTCGTATTCTTCGTCTTCGCTAGAATATTCTCGAACTTCTGGCGAAGACGAACAATACCAAGCAGTTTTGCTATCCATCTCGTTCCTCGCGCATAAGAAACAAAAATAAACAAATAAAATTACATTCGACCTGTGAATCAGCCTGTCTTTTGGGTGTGTGTCCTGTGTGCGTGTTGTTGTTTTGCGCTCTTGTTGTAATGTCGCCTCTACAACTCCATAATTAGCGGTTTCTAATTTTCTTTTTTAAAGAGTGACATTTGTTCTTTCTTTTGTAGCCACTCTTTCTGTATCTTGCACATCTGGCACCACATGGTGCGAACAGGCATGATCCTCTGCAGGCTCCGAAGAAATACATCGACAAGTATCACGACATAGGCCACTGGAACAGAACTGTGTACGCGGGTATGTATCTGGGGTAATTCGTGCTAAGACTTGTGTGTCTTGTTTGCTTCTATCCCTTTTAACTATATCCATAGATTGGAACCAAGCCCGCCGTAGGACCAAGTATGAGGGGTGGCTAAAGTTGTGGGAAGCCGACTCATATATATATATATATATATATATATATATATATATATATATATATATATATATATTATATATATATATCATTCAGCGGTAATGACATTAGCCGGTGAAGTTGCAGCCAACTTTCATGCAATCACTAGTGCAGTATCCGCTTTAAATATGGATATCTACCAGTTGTAGACCACTGACCAACTGCCATTCTTTGCGGTATATGAAGTGACATTTCAGAAGGCTAACTTAACTTGCTCAATACTGACCACAGATTCTACATCCGATGTTCTGGACGTACTCTCGCCTATGCACTACTTTCTACGGTAGTTCAAGGGTGCGCAACATTTCGGCCCCCATTAAATGACGTAGAAGGTGATCCAAACTATTGAAATGTGACTGAAGGAGTGGTAGCAGCAGGAGCTTTTACATTCTGAAACGGGGATGATTTAAGAGGCCCGATTATTTCGTCATCACCGTCCGTAGCCTTCGCAGTACCCTTAGTAATGTCCAGATGAATACCTGCGTTTTTCAACGGAGCAGCGCCTTTGGTGGAAAAATCTTCCAGCCAATTAGGATAGATGGTGCCGGTTTGTTATCTCGCATAGAGTTCTGGCTTCCTACGGGAGCCAGAGGCTCACGTGACGAGCAAAGAATCCTGTGAAGTGCAGGAAAGCCACCGATACGGTCACTTCGCCGACGTTGCATGCGCCGCGGTTTATGTTCCTCTGCTTTTGCCTACTTCTCCTCCTTTCCTGTTTTCCATGCGCGGCGGCGCACGGCGCACCCATTCGCCGAATTCAGTCACGTGACAAGCAAATAATCTAGGGGCGTGCAGGAAAGCCGGCTCTATGGCCACCCACCGAGGATGAACGAGCAACACTCGCTCGCGTACGGAGCCTATACAGGAACTCTACTCTCGCCGCAAGCATTAACAAGGGAACGCAACTTCCTCGAACACACTCAAGCGCAAATGTAAAAACCACTGTTGCCAACACACACACACAAAAAATCGCTTGACGAATTTTGAAGAATTCCTAAATTTAAAGCGAAGTGTAAGAATTACCTTTTTAAAGTAATTACTCCTATAGTTTGTCTAACAACAGCATATTAAATAAAACAATTCTTAAAAGGAAGCTTCCATTTTGCCCTAGAGTGCTTCCATGCACAGAACGACGGTTCCTGCACGATATTACTTTTACCGGGAGTTACCACGCTGTGTTGTCTAGCCATACCTGCCGACCTACATCTTCATGTGTAGTTCTGATATTTGTTACAACATCTTTTGGCAGTTTAAAGCTTCAGTGATCACATTTCAAGAACTTCTATTCTTCAGTGGAGGTATCTGACTCGCCTGACGTCACATAAAACTTTTGGTAACCGGTCTCAAGGTTTAGGAGCCTATCGCGCCCTTGTTTGTTAATTGTGCATAGTTCGCTGGGTCCATGTTGTCGCCAGACTTGAAAAATGAGTTCATACAATAGCGTCCAAATCAGTTCAAGGCATGTTTCAATGTTTCCCTCGGTGATATCTCAATGGCGTCGCGAGAGTTATTTTCATTGACAGCAATATTTTTAAGTCTAAGCAAAAATAGCGTTCCCACATACCACAAGAATTATGCTATTCGCAATTGATAAATGTAAACTGGAGAACAATTTAGACTTGCAGAGAAAACGCTAACGTGACTGGAAAAACGCTAAAAATATCGCCAACCGCAAAACAGAATTCCTTCCGCTAGACAAATCAGAAAACAGCTGAAAACCCCTAAATTGGCAGCACTGGTCTAAACCCGCCTTAAAAAAAACCCTATTTTTTATTTTTTTTTACAGTTTGAGTAGGACATGCCTATCAAAAAAATTAATTTTTAGAGCAATTTTGACGGCACCAGACGCGATTTAGTTGGTAGTCATCTCCTTTCCGCTTGTTTTCTCTATGGGCATTTCGGGCGCGTGGAGGAGAGGTTGATCGGCCTCGCCTTCACGTTGAGGTGGAAAGAGCAAATGCCCGGGATGGTTATTCCGTGACGTCAACTTCAAATATATCTCTCGCCGTCAATGTTGCTCTAAAAAATTTTATTTTTCGCGTAAAGCTTTTTTTTTTTACATGGGTGTTTCAAACAAATTGCTTAAAAACATTTTTTTCTTTGTAGGAGCTTTTTAAGGTTCAGTTCAGCTTGTCTACAACATACATTCTAATCCCACAGCGCTGAGTGCGGGCTGGAGCTTTGTGTGTTTCGAAAAAGTAGGCATTGTTAGACAGAGAGAAAAAGTGAAAGCCGTTTACAACCCCTGTAACTCCGAATTAGAGCGCAGCTCTTGAGGAGGAGGAGGAAGGGTACTGAGGGGAGGGTATACCCAACCTCCTCCTCCTCCTCCCCTCATTCTTCAATCTCCTCCGGGAGGGGAGGTCACGTGACCTCAGGGGAGGGGGGTCACGTGACCTCGGGGGAGGGGGGTTACGTGACTTTGGGGGATCACGTGACCTGGGGCAGGGAGGGTCACGTGACCTCGAGGAGGGGGTCACGTGACCTCGGGAGGCACGTGACCTGGAGGGCACGTGCCTCCCCAGGTCATGTGACCCCCCTCGCGCGGTGCATTACGGTTACGGTTACGCTTACGCCGACGCCGACGCCGCTGAAGCCGGAAACGGGCGCCTAAGAGCCGCGCTCTAAAAGAAGAAAACAAATTACCGAAATGGATTTAGGTTTGTAAGTTGTGAATTGGAAATGATCGAAAAAATGAAAGACGTTTACAACACCCTGTAGCGCCAAATTAGAGCGCAGATCTTGAGGAGGAGGAGGAGGGAAAAGGTACTGAGGGGAGGGTATACCCCTCCTCTGTCTCCCCTCCTCCTCGTCCTCCTCCCCCGCCTCCCCCTTGTACACAGCTCCCCGCGCGTTGCATCATGGGAAATGTCCCATAATGCACCGCGCGGGACCCTCGTGACGTCACGAGTGTCGTCACGAGGGTTTCGCGCGGTGCATTATGGGACATTTCTCATAATGCACCGCGCGGTTACGCCGACGCCGCTCGAGCTGGAAACGGGCGCCTGCTGCGCTCTAAAAGTTAAGAATGATCACAAATAAATTTCGGCGAAACTGCGACCGAACGATAAATTTTAGACAGGGCGAATTGAGTTATCACTTATAAGTTATTTAAACAACATTTATTAAACCAAGTACAGCTCTAAAAGGTATGTCATTTCAATGATTCCCGGTTTCCATCGAATACATTCGTTCCGAAGGGCGTCAACTTATGAAAAAGGCGCGATTCGGTGCACCTCCTTTCGAGTGTCGTGTTGATGTTCGTATCAAATATCTACAATATGAGCGACTCCCACCTGTGCTCTGGTTGAAAATAAAAAGCAATGTAGTTCTGTATACCTTAGACTAACACATTTCTTCTTTTCTGCGTTTTGCAGGCATGGTGTCCGCCCTCGACGAGTCAGTGGGCGCCGTTGTTGAAGCCCTAGGGAAACAAGGAATGTTGAACGACACTGTTTTGGTATTCTCATCGGACAACGGTGCCGACACAAACAGCGAAAATGCAAACTACGCCTCTTCCTGGCCCTTCAAGGGGCAGAAAATGACGCCCTGGGAAGGAGGTGTCCATGTCCCCGGCATCATCTGGAGCCCGTTGTTCAGCAGAAAGCGGGGCTCTGAGTACAATAACATTTTTCACATCAGCGACTGGTTGCCCACCTTATACCAACTTGCTGGTGAGTAGTACATTAGGAACAAATAGCCAGCCTACGAGCGAAGAATGTTATGGTAAATGAATAGGAAATATTCGCCCCTTATACACACTATCGTGGCAAAGGCAATGGCAGCCTAGAACGTATATACCGTGTGTTGCATGGCGGCAATGCTGCATAAGGGACTTAATACGAATTTAACGCCTCGACGGCGCGAATGTCGTCTTGCGTATTGTCTTTGAAATAAATCCCTGCTCAAGCTAGCGCTCCAGCGGGAGATTAACGAAAAGTCTGCGCTTCACGCGATTTTAGACCGCAGCTTTGACCTGCTAGTTTTCGTCCTTTTATTTCCTACAAACCCTATAGACCTATTGCTGTCTTACCCAAGCATCAAGGAGAATGCAGGGATTGGTGTTCCACGCGCTGCACGTGCTGGCCTCAGCAGTAGTAACTTTTCCAAAGCAAAAACCTAAAACAAATGGCATCTTGCACGCGCGTTTGTCAATGCTTTCTTTGGTTATTTACTTCGAATCTTTTATACAGGAAAGGCGTGCGCGTGTGGCGCGTGGAACACCAATCCCTGCATTCTCCTTGATGCTTGGGTAAGACAGCAAATGGTCTATTGAAAATTCCATCAAGATACGTAATTTGGGACACTGACTGCCAGTCAGCAGCCCTGGTGGAACGTGCCCTGATGGTCCATCAGATGACGTCTGACTGCCAGTCAGCAGCCCTGGTGGAACGTGCCCTGATGGTCCATCAGATGACGTCTGACTGCCACTGATGGAATGTCCCAAATTACGTATGTGGTGGTCTTTGATGGAATGTACCTTCCAAATTTGCGTTTTTCAGGTAAAAGGGACCCGTACGAAAATGTCAGATACAGGCCGGAATGAAAAATGCCGGTTCCGCCTAGACCCAAAATTGGGGCACCAGTTCGTATCCACCCTGAAACCGCGCATTTCCAGCCCCAATTTTAGACCCAGGCGGTGCACCGCCGGAATTCCGCTGCGCTCACCACTGGACTCTACAAAAGAATTTGGTGCTATGCCCTTAGCCGTTACAACCGAGAGATCGTCGCGATTTCAGACCCAGGCGGACTGGGTCTGAAATTGCGACGATCTCTCGGTTGTAACGGCTAAGGGCATAGCACGAAATACTTTTGTAGAGTCCAGTGGTGAGCGCAGCGGTAATTCCGGCGGCGCACACGGTCGTCCAGGCGTCGTCACCAAACACGGTGCACGGAACACACACACAGCACGCACAAGCACAGTATCCAGTGTTGAGTGCATCGGGAAGTTCCGGCGGGCAAGCGGTATCCGAGTTGTCCAAGTATTGTCACCAAGCACACCAGCGCATCCAGATGCCGAGCCAAACTGCAATGGGTCGGCAGCTTCGCACTATATAAAGATTCAAAGCCGAGGTCAGTGGGTATCCATCCAGGGCAACGATAGGCGCGTCAGTATCCGTGCGCCCGCAGCGCGAACGTCGCCGCCGGGCGAGCGCCGGCCGGCAGACCGACGCGAGCGCAGAACCTAAACTCTCGAAGCGCTGCCGCCCACTGCAACAGACAATGCAAGGCGCGTGTCGTCACCAAACACGGTGCACGGAACACACACACAGCACGCACAAGCACAGTATCCAGTGTTGAGTGCATCGGGAAGTTCCGGCGGGCAAGCGGTATCCGAGTTGTCCAAGTATTGTCACCAAGCACACCAGCGCATCCAGATGCCGAGCCAAACTGCAATGGGTCGGCAGCCTTTCGGACTCGGGGTCCGGTCGCGATCGGCGAGGTCTGGCGCGGCGAAGCGCGGAGGCGTCCTCAAAGCGTGCGCACACACGTCGCCTCTGGTCCAGAGTGACCCGGCGGCCCGGCCTGGAGCACTAAACGCTTGGGTTCTGATGTTTCTTCCGTCTCGTAACTTCTTCCACAGCACCGAAGACAGCGGGCACGATCTTTACGTTCACTGAACGCGTCGAAATGCCTCCACGTGCGACGAACCGGAAAACGTGGTGCGGCTGGTGCCGGAACTGCATAACTTCGAGCTTTGACACGGCGTGGCGCCACCTTCTAGTCCGCATTCATGTAAACGTTGCCGCGTCGGCTTCGTTCGAAGAACGAGTGGAGTCGATGCGCTGAAGTCGCTTTCATGTAAACGAGGCTATAGTCGGAACTCACGACAGACTGGGTCTTGTCGAGGAGAAATTCTACTAAAACATAAGACATTGTAGAGCCCGGGCTGGATCGACAGGGTGGCACAAGCGCGCAAACAAAACGAGTTGAGAGCGATCGTTCATGGAAGCTCGGCGAAGCTTCTATGGGCGAAGCGAAAGTGGCGAAAGTAGAAAGTGGCGCGTTTGGCGTGCTCGGCATGTTCGGCGTTTCGGCGGGCTTCTGATCAGGTTTGTCGGGTGCCCTGCTTGTCATATCTCTAACATCAGCGGTTTTATGGGCTCACGTTCCGAAATCGTTTTCTCGTGCATAGATTATTTTTCGTATTCATAGATTTGACGAAATAGTGGTATCCGAACGAACTTTACGTCCTTTGACCGTACGTCTGTCTGCACGTCAAAGCTTTTTGACGTACAGTCAGAGACAATCGATGTACAGTCAGAATCGCCACCAAGAAATCTTGACGGCATTTCGCGGCGGCCGACTGCCACCAGGAAACCATCAGAAAGCCGACAAGCGGAGTCTGACTGGAGTTTGACTGTCGGTCAGAGTAACTTGTTGGCCAATCAGACGTGCTTGACGTACAATCAGGCACAGACAGGTGTCCACTAGAAAACATCGACTGCCAGACAGCGTTACATTGATGGATTTTTCCTTCGGGAAGAAAGTACTTGCTCTCTTTCCTCCCGCTTTCTGCGCACTCTTCCACCATACGTGCGAGCGCGCTCAGTGAACACCTAATAGATAAAAGAGAGTTTTAGTAGTCCATATACGCTGCGAATGAATGATCTCACTAAAAGTTTGGTGCACACGTGACGCCGCCAAAACTTTAGTTCACAGTAGAGCCACTAAATGAGCTGCGCTTAGAGTATCGGCCCGCCGTTTCCCGACATTGTTTTGGGCGTCACCATTTTGGTGCTTGTGCAGAGCAGACGCAACTGCCGATCGTCTTGACTCAAAAGTGCGACTTCCTCAGCATATTCGGTCTTAGGAAGCTCATGAAAAATTGCTTTGCTTTGTCGCAAACTGTTTAAACATTTCTGGAGGACGGAAAAGCGTTTCCTCTGATTTCAGGTAACTGACAACCATGATTTTAAGACACAATATGGCCAAGTGTCGTTACTCTGAAGCGTAGCTTATTTAGTGGCACATAGTTCACGGGAAGCAGACGGCGGCGCACTGAGAGGGCTCGCGACGTCTCGCGTCAGCAGGTGACGCAGTCAAACTCGTTGGTGAGATCGGTCTATAGACCTATAGACCTATTGCTGTCTTACCCAAGCATCAAAGGAGAATGCAGGGATTGGTGTTCCACGCGCCGCACGTGCTGGCTCAGCAGTAGTAACTTTTCCAAAGCAAAAAACCTAAAACAAATGGCATCTTGCACGCGCGCTCGTCAATGCTTTCTTTTGGTTATTTACTTCGAATCATTTATACAGGAAAGGCGGCGCGTGTGGCGCGTGGAACACAAATCCCTGCATTCTCCTTGATGCTTGGGTAAGACAGCAAATGGTCTATTGCTATATTACCCAAGCATCAAGGAGAATGAAGGGATTGGTGTTCCACGCGCCGCACGTGCTGGCGTCAGCAGTAGCAACTTTTCTAAAGCAAATACGTAAAACAAATGGCATCTTGCACGTGCGTTCGTCAATGCATTATTTTGGTTATTTACTTCGAATCTTTTATACGGGGAAGGCGTACGCGTGTGGCGCGTGGAACACCAATCCCTGCATTCTCCTTGATGCTTGGGTAATATAGCAAATGGTCTATGTGCTCAAGCCATGCTTTAAAGTGACGGCTCGAGCTCCCGCTAGCAATGCGAAGCTCCATAGACAATTGCAAACAAGGCGACTGGCTGCCACCATGTCTCCGCTCGTGCGGGAAAGCCTGTGCTATTTCAAGCTTGCCAAAGCTATGATTACGCGCACGCTGCACGTGCTTTCACGGAAAAGAAGAGAAGGCAGGACAGAGTGCTTACTCCAACTGGGTGTTCAATGCGGACGGTTTTCATATTTTGCGTGTAGTGTTTCTGAACTAAAAAAAACTGAAGGCCGCTTACATTCTTTGTAATGCCGAATTAGAGCGCAGCTCTTGAGGAGGAGGAGGGGAAGGTATGCAGAGAGGGCTATGCCCCTCCTCCTCTCCTGCTCACCCCCATTTAGGGAAAACTTTCCCGCTAAATATAGCGGAAAAATTCCCCGCTAAATTTAGCGGGGAATTTTTTCTTGCTAAATTGGGCGGCGAAAACTTTCCCTAAAGTGGAGGCGGGGGGATTTTCCGCTAGATTTAGCGTGGAATTTTTTTTCCGATAAATTTAGCGGGGCATTTTTTCCGCTTAATGTAGCGGGGACTTTTTTGCGGTGATTTAGTGGCGAAATTTTCTGATCAATTTTACGGGGAAGTTTTTCCGCTAAATCTAGCGGGGAAGTTTTTCCGCTAAATTTAGCGGAGAATTTTCTGCGCCAAGTTTAGCGGCGAATTTTTCCGCTGAATTTAGCGGAAGAAAATGTCTGCTAAATTTAGCGGGGAATTTTTTTTACCTAAATATAGCGGCGAATTTTTTCGAGGAAGGGGAAGGTACTGTGAAGGGGCTATGCCCCTCCTCCTCTCCTGCTCGCCCCCATTTAGGAAGAAATTTCCCCCTAAATTTAGCGGAAAAAATTCCCCGCTAAAGTTGGCGGGGAAAATTTTCCCCTAAATTGAAAAAGAAATTTTTCCGCTGCGGGGAATTTTTTCCGCTAAATTTAGCGGGGAACATCTTCCACGCTAAACTCGGAGAAATTTTTCCGCTAAATGTAGCGGGGAATTTTTTTCCGCTAAATTTGGTGGGAAAAATTTTCTAAAAATTTTTGCGGGAATTTTTTCGCTAATTTGGAGGGGAAAATTTTCTGTTAAATTTGGCGGGGAAAATTTTCTGCTAAATTTTTGGAGAAATTTTTTGCTAAATTTTGCGAGGAAGTTTTTTCGCTAAACCTAGCGGGGAAGTTTTTCCGCTAAATTTAGCGAGGAATTTTTTCCGCCAAGTTTAGCGGGGAATTTTTTCCGCCATGTTTAGCGGGGAATTGTTTTCCGCTGAATATAGCGGCAAAAATTTCCGCTACGTCTAGCGGGGAATTTTTTCCGCTAAATATAGCGGCCAATTTTTTCCGCTGGATTAAGCGGGGAAATTTTTCTGCTAAATTTAGCGGGTAATTCTTTCCCGCTAAATTTAGCGGAAACAATTTTCCGCTAGCGTGGAAAGTTTTTCGCTAGATTTAGCGGGGAGTATTTTCCCCTAAATTCAGCGGAGAAATTTTTCCGCCAAATTTATAGCGGAAAATTTTCCTCTAAATTTAGTGGGGAAATTTACCCATCATGCACCGCGCAGTTACGCCGACGCCGACGGCGACGTTGATGGCGACGCCGACAGCCGCTCGAGCCGGAAACGGGCGCCTAAGAGCTGTGCTCTAAAAAAAAATGTTGAACTGCAGAGAAATATACACCTTTATTAGACACCAAGAACTAATTTTAATATATATGTTTTACTGGTTGAAATATAATGTTATAATGTTAATGCAAACAATGTAGATTATTCTCGCGTATAAATTTGGCAGCTTTTGATTTCGGTAAACGTTGCACAGTTTTGTCTGAAGTCAGCAAAAAACACAATAGCAGGTTCTTTTGGAGTTCTTATGGCCGATTAATTGTGCCATCTATTGAGTTGTGACCAAAATGGAAAAACACCTTGTTTAGGAAAATTCCTAGGGTGACGCTGATTTTATCTTTGAGATATAGACGCTTTTAAGCTGATGTGCATGGGCGCGGAGATGACTGAATTTCACTTTTTCTACCTCTCACTTGGCACTCTTCCCTTCAATCTTATGGTCGCGAGACAGGTTATTGAGTTCGATACACAACAGCGTTATGTCCAAAAGGTCATCTTAGGGTTAATTCGTTATTACTCGTTTTAGCGGCTGAGCATCTGGCTTTCTGTTACCTCATTTAACGCAACATCTGGCTTTCGGTTACCTCACGTAACAGAAAGCCAGTTCTTGCCACTTCAAATATGACGCTCTGGAAAAGGATATAATAAAACCCTTACCCGTGAAGTGCGTATCCAAAAGCGTTGCACAATAGGCTAAACCCTCCTTAGGTGGCCTTTCTTTTGATTAAGTTTACTTGCATTTATTGAAATAAGAATAATGTTAGCACGATCAACTTTGACTGTGTTAGTTTAAGAATGCGACAACTCCAAGCTTCCACTGTCCTTTTTACACCCACCATGACTATTTTCCATTGGCAACTAATGATAAGTAGCCAGGCTCACACACCTCGTGAGGTTTCTTCGCTCTTCTCTGTCGTTCTTGCAAGTGCCCGCAAGTAGTGTAGCGAAATAAAATTAAGTGAGAGGATAAATGCTCACCTGCCAATTTCTTTTTTTTTTTATGGCTGGGCTAGAAAGCCATTTTTCTTGTCGCCTTTCCTCTCGCCTAGAAGCAATGGAGAATGTTTAGCCACGTCGGGGTGCGACCACACTACCTTGCCCATCACTGCCTGAGCCATCTTGATCAACCGTTCCGCGATCATTGCGATTGAAAATGTGCGTCAATACGCGTATCGTAAAATACTTTAGTGAGGCGATTGAATTGTGCTTCATCTTAAGATAACTAAATATTGTCTATAGAAACTCGTTTCTTGAGGAGATGAAGTGGAAGAGGTGTTTTCGCAGAAGTCCCTGCAGGCAGGCGGCCTCGTAACCTGCGTGTCTAATTACTCCAGAAACTTCTCCAACTCAACCCCTGGAGCAAAGAGGCCAACACGGTGAGGTGGACGTGCCTCTCAGAAGGAATAAAAGCAAGCTGTAGAAAGGATACAGTTACAGCGCACCTCTTCGAGCTGAGGCCGCAGAGAGCAATTACTCCCCGTGCAGATGCCCTAAGTGACCGCGCTTGTTCACTCTAGCCCTGCCATGGTTCTTCCAACTGCTGAACGAGGCAAGCGCTTGTTCATTAGCACACTTGGCTTCCAACCTAAACACGCGAGGAGGATAACACGGAGGGACAAATTTCGCCGCAGAAACCAGGAATCATCGACTCGGATTACGCCGCCGACCATTTTGATCTGGATAAAGGCCCGTTCACACTCATGCAACCGAGTACGACCGAGAGAGACGAGATCTCTTTAAACTTCTTAAAATTTCTTAGAACGAGGGAACACACTGGCATTGTGGCGCCATCTATGCGGTGACTCTGGAACGGCATTTCCGAAGAGCGTAGGTTTTTCGGTATTTCCTTAGAGGTCAAATGTGCGTAATACCCATAAGAAAGGCTCGTTTATAACATTGACAAAAGTTTTCGAGCCAAGAAAGAGAGGATTATTTGTGAGAGAAATAAAACAAAATATGCCGGACCGCCAAGTTTACACTGCTACCCAATAGATGGCGTCAGCATATCCTCTGGTTTAAGAAGTTTTAAGGAACCCAGTTTTAAGAGGTCGCAAGAGTGTGAACGGTCTTAAGCATCGTACCGGTGTGCTAAGCTCCTCGTCCACATCAGAGGCACCAGGCGCCTCTTGGGGTATAGCTTAACGTTTCCGTTGCCTAAGCATACAATAACAAATTACGGTACATTCGCACAAAGAAGGCTTTCTGCACAGAAAGGAGCAGACGTCATCACGTTTCGAGGTCACGTGCGCTGCCTCACGAACGTTTGCCAATCCCCGCATTACGCCACTCCACTGAGAGTTAGGGATTGTCCCATCTTTCCGACGTAAAAATGACATGGCGTCGGACGGCAAGCTTCGATGTTGCGTGTAAAAAACATGGTGGAAGTTTGAAATCATCGCCTTCTTGCACCAACAGCGCCAAGGTTGACAGTTTGATATTTGAATTATTTTTTTCTTCCTTGACGGAAATAGGAGCTGCGTCATACTCTCAACTTTGACGTTGTTGGTTTAAGAACGCAGCGACTGTAAGCATCTACCATTCTCACATATGGGACATCAGGGTTGCGTCAGCGCTTGACTGCCACTGGTGTTCGATAGGTGGGGACACGAGTGCAACGTGAGCGTACTTTTGGGGCTCGGGCTTAATCTGCGGGGACACAAGTTGATCCGAACACTGACGCAGAACGCGTGTGAAGGTCTTCCGTAACAGAAGTGTGGAACGGGAAACTGCTAGATGTCCCCATATAACACATTCAGTGGAATATGCAAAAAGGATGCAAGCGAATAGCCTATAATAACCATAATGAGATACGTATACAATGCCCCAAAAACTACTGCAAAAGGAGTGCCACCCTGTGGCCACATTTGTGTTGTTCATCCATTTCACTGAAGCTCACAGAGTCGACTGGGGCCACAGGCGAAAAGTATCTTGTCTTTGTACTGCTTAGATAGAAATCTTTGGCCTACTGTCACTAATGTGAAGGGAATGACAAGTACAAAAACGTGCAGCGTTGACTGGTGAAGCCTTCCTGTATCGTGGATGAAGGGCGTCCGTAGTCGAAGGCATTCGTCTAGCCTTTGTTTCGCTGTACATCGGAACTCTATATTAGATTAAAGTACCTGTGAGATAAATTATTTATACCGAGAAATTATTGGCAGGGGGAGCACCCAGCCTCATTCTCACAAATGCGAACCTACCTTCACATTAACGTACTGAAACGTATAGTGACGGGTCCATGGAGATGATGTCAACAGCTCGAGCCCCGTAAGTTCCGATTAGATCACTTTTTTTTTCTAGCTGAATATTGTTTTAATATTCATTCACTCTGCCTTTCTCTCAGTACGTTAGGAGAGGAAGGTACAAGTAATGTCAACTTCGCTTCCAGTGAAAATAAAGTAACTGCAGCTAAAAAAATTTATACTTTGGGCATAGGAAGTAAAAACTCGACCTCATATTTAGGCGAGCTCAACGATTCATTGCGTTCCTTCGGCTGCAATAAAAACAAATATGCGTGCTGTTTTTTAGTGCGCTTTTAGGCTTCTTCGTATAACGTCGGAAAGAAGGCAAACCAAATATTGACCGGTAGTGCCTTGGGGGCGCAATAATTTATCGCGTATCCCCATGTTGACGCAATACAACTTTGCACGAGCTTCGGAATAATGTTTTTGTAGGAACACTTCGTCAGCATTGAAAATTTACTCAAAGCACAACATGGCGGCGACTTTCGACTGTCAAGACACTGATTGGATTGTTTTCTGGAGGCATCCATCGAAGTATACCAGTCACAGGCATGACGTATAAGTGACATACACTGCAGAGTGGAATGCAGTTTGCATTAAATCGTTTTGATCTCTTTTTAAGATTTATGTTAGACAAATTACGGTTATACCAACTAGTTCCATGCAGTCTATTCTTTTTGCGCCGAAATTGTACCGGTAAATCTCGGAAACCCTCAGTACTTACTTTTCAAAAAATTAAAACATGAAAAAAGTGTAATTGCCGCGTTCGCGATCAGTGTGTTGCGCTAAGGTCGTATAAGTACGCCCCATGATCTGTTCGAGTGCGCTTGATTGTTTGTTTTAAAAAATTCGAAGATGGCATTATTTTAGTGATTCATAGACATGTGTTGAATGGAAGATTTAATAATACAATTGCATTTGTTGCAGGCGGTAACCCGTCGGATCTGGGCGACATCGACGGGATCAGTCATCTAGATTCACTAAGTCGCCGGTCGGAAACGCCGAGGAAGGAACTGCTCATCAACATAGATCCCATCGACAATGTCTCCGCTATCATTGAGGGTCATTTCAAACTCGTGAGCGGTGTCGCGAAAGGAGGCGCGCTAGACGAGTGGTTTCAGGTTCCCGGGAACATCACGTGGGACTACAACAGAGCTCGCCAAGAGTGCGAGACATCTGTTGTGGCTCGGGTGCTGAGGAACGCCGGTCACGATGTCGCCTGTGGGTCCGGGGACGGGTCCTACCCGACGCCGATTAAATGTGGCAAGAGAGATCCGAGCAAACAGTGTGCACCAACTGTGGCGCCTTGTCTGTTCGACCTGTCCAAGGATCCCTGCGAATACAACAACATTGCAGAGCAACACGACGACGTACGTCTAAAGATGAAAATGACCTTTTTCTAATCACTAGTACAGCGTAATAACAAGTTCTGGACGAGAAAAGCAAACAAAAAACAAAACAAATGCAGCCTTAAATAATATTTATATGAGGCAAGGAACCGCTCGCCAAATTTAGCCCCAGTCGTCTTAAACTCAAGCGTGTAAGTCCCCTATCATTGACCATATTGCGGACGTTCCAGAATAGAGTGATTCGTGAGAGTAGATGTGTGTGCTGCGACGAAGACGCAGATCTCAAGACACAACTATAAAAAATAAAAAACGGCAGATGTGAATTCGTTTTTGGGACAACAGAAGATACGTGTAACAGCTCGCAACAAAATGGCTGAATGTTCCTACTCCAGCGTGGCAATGAGATGCTGCATATCAGGTCAGCTGACCTCCCCTTGTTGAAGCCACCATAGCGACACTGACAGTTTAAGAAGCGCAGGGCCCGGCCAGACCCGAGAATCTTATTATTGCTTCGCAACCAAAGAGATTGCGGCGCGTGAATGCGACCATCGACCAGCCTGACGTAGCGAATGCGACCACCGACCGGCCGAACGTAACGAATGTGACCACCGCCTGAGAAACTCTTCCTCGCCCAACCAAAAGAGCTCAGAGTCTAGGTGGCGGAGCAGGGTACCACCCAATCGAGAGAGCACGGGTAACATTGTACAAGACTTTCGTTGCTGGCCAACAGCCGCACAGTGATTCTGCCAGAGAATCAGTTGGCCAACTGCCAACAGCAGCAGGGTTATGTCCATGGGGGCACCCTCCACCCGACACGAAATTTCAGATTCCCATACCCCGGAAGCCATGGTACACCGAGCGCCAAAATGAGAGCGCAACGGGACAATCGGAGAAAATATGTGTGCTTGTCTTTACCTGCCCACAGTTATTTAGGGTCGGGAACAATGCTCCAGTGGTGGAGTCGTTGTCTTGTTGAAAGAACGCCCCAGCCCCGATGCCCCTCAAAATCCTCCATAGGTCCGGGAAGGCGACGAGAAACCAACGAGGTCCACGGGAAGGCGTTCGCCCGATCTCTCTGCCTAAGAGTGATCCGGGTTACTCAGAGATCCTCGACGACACGGGCTGGTGGCACTTTGCGCACTTCCGAGGTCTGGAAACGCCTATCTGAACTTTTTTTGGCAAGCCACCACCGCTTGGTAAAAAGGTGGCGTTGCTTCTGCACTCGGTTAATAGTTGCCCAACGCGCGAGGAACAAGCACGCGGCGCGAGGGCCCTAGAAAATAAAGAGCCGGGGACCATGATGGGTGGTCCCGTGTCATCTAACACCCCTAGAACAGTGCGGAGGTAGAGCAGGCGGCACACCGTGTCGACACAGGGCGTGTTTTGCCGCCCAGTGACGTGGGAAGGCGGAGCACCGACGTTTCACTAGCTCAATGCCCGTGCTCCAGTAAAACCGGAAAGGACATGAGGTGACGCACCGGGTGGACCGAAGAGGGGGAAGTGGAACGTGAGCAAGATAGAAAAGTTGCCCACAAAAACATCCCTTACTAGGTAAGCTCTGTCGCGTTGAAAAAGCGTGAAAGGTGCCTGCAACAGCAACCTGACGTTCAAGCGCGGAGATCACAAGCTCCCACGTGCCGGGTCCCACTCCACGATATCCGCAGGTACCGCAGGTAGGAGCGCCAGTGTTTACGTCTCTTCTTGTCCTTGTTTTTTCGGCGCCTATCCTCGATCATGAACCAACTAGCCCAAATTGCCACCCTAATCCGCAGGTAGAGCGGGAGGGAACCTCCAAACTCCAAAGCCTGGCCTTTGGTAGTGTTAAAACACGCTTTAGAGAGAGCGCCGTACTTCGAGAACAGCTGTCCAGCAGCCTCAAAACTACCAGAGTTGCGGACAAACAAACTGACGTCGTCTACGTAGGCGCTAGCCATGACTCTGTCCCGGCCGGGCAGCGGAAAGCCACAAATCCGGGAGCTGGATGCAAGACGTCGGGGAAGCGGATCGACGCTAAGAACGTAGAGTAAGGGAGACAACGCGCAGCCCTGTCGTATTTTGCTGGTTACTGGAAAAGTCGGGAGGAGACACCCGTTGACTTTCAAATGGCTAGTCCGTCCACGGTATAGGGACCGAAGTAACAAAATGATAGTCTCGGGGAAGCGAAAGGCTCTCAGGACCTCGAACAGTTAGCGATGCTCAACCTTATCAAACGCCTTCGCTTGATCGAGGAAGAAACAGGATCCCGACATATGGGCGAAATTCGCATAAGAAAATAGGTCTCCTGTGAGTGACATGGACGAATTAACGTTCCTCCCATGCACCGAACACGTTTGAACTGAGCTCACCTCAAGGGGCATGACTGTACGGAGGCGCCAGACGAGTAGTCACGCTACCATCTTATAGTCTGTGTTTAGCAAAGCGATGGGTCGCCAAGCCGCAGGATCCGATGGAGAGCCACCTTCCTTTGGGAAGAGACCGACGCGACCCCGTCTGAAGGATTGCAGAACTTCGCCTGTCTCCAGAAAGCCGTTCACATGGTGGACTAAGGGGTTCGCAAGGACATCCCAAGAAGTGACGTATAATTCGGCTGATAAGCCATCGGGGCCTGGGGCAGACGCAACTTTCATTGGCCCAAGGGACGTCAGAAAGTTCCTCACGAGCTGTAGGACGAAACAGCGATGAGACGAGATCATCAGGACAGGCCGAGAGATCTCCAGAGAAAAGGCAAACCCGTTCGGAGAAATTCAAGGGGTTAAGGTGGCGTCAGAGGAAAAGAGAGACGAAAGATATTTCGGAACACCGCGCCAATTTCACGGGGTCCTCCGAACGGCTACCGTCCACAAGACATACATTGGGGACGTAAGAGGGACCGTCCCCACCGGCACGTTTCGCACGGAGGTACCGGAGCACCTCCGGGCCGGCCACCGGCTGTCCACGCAGCCGCTGCGCCACAGCACTTCGAGAGAAAGCGCCTTGCAGACGTTGGTGTCGATCCCGAAGAAGCGCGAGGTACTCAGACATCAAATAGGTGAGCACACCGTCACGCTGCACAATACGAATGCGGCGGACAATCTCATTGCACACCTCCAGCTGCTGTCGAGAAAAAACCGGCACTCAGACTATCTCATCGCCCTGGATGGGGGACACAGAAACGGCCATCAGCGACGGGAAAGGGATAGTTCACCGGCAGTAGCGAGATGACTAGAAACCATGTGTCACCGCGGGGGTACAAAAAGCACGACGCATCAAAAACCACTCAAACACCGGGCGGTGCTGAAACATAGCCCGCAGCTGATGAGACGCGGTGCAAAATGTTGCTGGACATAGACGGGGTCCAGCTGGCTCGACGACAGTCCCGGCAACCACGTGGAATCGTACGCAGTGCCGTGTAGTTCGACCTAGGTGTCGCGCAGGTCGGGAAGCCAGCCAATGGGTGTCAGAAGTATTTCGCCCTCGACCAGGTCCGCGAATGTCTTGCTAGGAGTCTGTTTCACAGTTGAAGTACCCGCAGAGGAAGAAAAAACCGTCCGGGGGCACATACTGCGGAAGGCTTCTAAAAAATCCCCAGCCGGCGTGTGGCCATGGCGAACTGGAGCGTAGATAATTATCGCCCGGTACTTGGCATCACCGATAAAAAAAAAAAAACTGTACACAAGGATGCGACCGTTCGGGTCGCACGGTGAAAAAGAACCTCGGAGATACGAATTGTGGAATATTAAAACGCCAACACCACGCGCGCAAGACATTGCGAGAGAAAAATAACAAGCCATCAGAAAACGGGTCTTAAACTCTGCCCCGTCCCGAGCTGAAAAAAAAAGTTTCTTGCAAAAAGAGCAAATCGCAGTGATCAGACTGGGCAAAATGAATCACCTCGCGTTGCTTGTTCGGATTCCAAAGACACTGCACATTTAACGTCAAAATCTGTAGGCCCATGAAATAGTAAGAAAAGCAAAACATGGCAGACAGTCGGTTAGAATTCCAGTAATTCCGCATAGTCAAAATTGTCCGAGCCGAGACGCTTCTTTTTAACTGACGAGGCGGGAGCAGCGTTCGAGCCGCCGCCAGCAGGCGAGATAACGGGCTTGTCGTTTGAGCGGTCTTCTGGCATGTCGGCGTCTTCAGGAGACGCCATAGAGTTATTATAATGTACGCTAGAGGTTCAACTGGCGCTGGTGTCTATGCGACTTCCGTGACGCAAATTGAAGCAGACAGCAACCAGTCTACTTTTGTGGTGCTCCTGTGCATTCCAATGGGAAAACGCGCGTGCATTTTGCCTCTTCGCCGAAAAATAACACGGAACACTGTGGTTATTTGGGTCGTACCGAATAGTATGTACCCTGATTAAAGGGGTCATGAAACGATTTTCCTACTTCTTCCTCCTTAGCTTTAATCCTCAACTCAAATGCGAATTGTGAAATCACGTGGTCGTGACATTCCTACGGCACCGGTGCGATGACTCCTATACTTCGTTTCAGCTTCGGTCCAGACGCAGCCAAAGCTACAAGCGCGAGCTCCGGGCTTTCAGCATCCCTGCCAAGCACGCGCGCTCGTGCAGTGCAAGCACTGTTCTGGGCCACATGCTCGCGCTTGTAGCATCGGCTGCGTCTGGACCGAAGCTGAAACGAAGTATAGCTTCCACCGTGCTTTTTATGCACACCATAGAACTTGTCATTCCCCAGTGACGATAAGTTCTGTCAGGGCACTCATTGGCCACGAACGCGAATCCAAATATTCGTCGACGGATTGATTGTTGACGAGCGCATACGTCCGAGTGACGCGGTTCTCGTGTCCAATGCGTGAGCTGGGCTCTGCTGACGTCAGTTTGGCGCCGGTGACGCGCCTTTGGAACCGCGGATGTATCATAGTGAAAAGGCGGAGAGCTTTCGAAGGCAAGAAGGTACAAAATAGTCCGCTATATTTTCAAATGTTCGTACCGAAAAGCTGGCTTTTGAGTTTTAGCCTCTTTCTTTTGGCCAACTAAACGATATGCGATTAGTAAAGTCCCAATTTAAAATCATTCATCCCAACCCGAAAATTCGTTTCATGGGCCCTTTAACACTGTGAAAGTGTAATTGCTTTAGTTAGCGCATTTTTCTTCATCAGTGAACGATGTTTAACTTCGCTACAATTCAGTCCCAAACGTGTGTTCCGCAGCAGGTGTGTAAAAACAAGCGACGATTCGAAGCAAAATTACAGTCGAAAGGAATATAGAGTGTGTTCAAGGCTCACCAGCATTCCGGTGACGCTTATATATTGATAATATGCCAGTCCTGTCACTATATGAAAATGCCCGTCGTGCATGAGCGGATAAAAACATTCAAAACGTAGAGAATAAAGTCCGTGGGCTATGAATGGTGTGTCTTCGTATTGTATTCTCTGCCGGGCAGCTTTTATCGGACACTTGTTCTCAAAGATTTCGAGCGTGCGGGTGATATTTTGAACGTAGAACAAGCAGCTTCGCTCAGAGCAGAAAGAATAAAGCGGCACTTATTTAAAATCGGAATAGATTACGTGGCCCTCAATTAATTTTGATCCTACATGCACGTGTAGTTACTGATCCAGAGTTATTGCGTAGTTCTTGCCGTCTTTCTTAATTTCCAGATGTTCTTCGTTCGTTTGGCACGTATATATCCCCCACGCTGAAAAGCGCCAACGTCGTGTTCGCGCTAACAGTGTCCGACAGCGCACAAAAATGCACGTACGAAGCCGTTTTAGCACCGTTTTTAATGCGACGAATTTGAAAGAAAAACGCCGCAACTGACCAATTATTTTGTCGGCCGGACTGAGAAATGTTCCAAGCTACCTAGAACGTACGAATTATTTGGGTTATTTGCTCTTATGATCGAGCGCAGGGAGAAAATGCACTCACTTTTTCCCATAGAGATGCATTACCGGAAGTCAATTTTGGACTGGTTGCTGTCTGCTTCAATTTGCGTCAGCACACTAGCGCCAGTTGAACCTCTAGCGTACATTATAATAACTCTATGGGAGACGCTGACTCTGCAGACGACCCACGTGACGTCGTTGTCGTCGAAGCCTTTGGCGTAGAGGGGGATGTCCCTGGCCTAGAGTCACGTCGCCTTTCTGAGCGATGAAAAGGCAGTCGTAATCGGCGCTCAGGTCGTGGGCGTTAGTGCCGCGAGATCCGAGGGTGGCCGCCGCGTTCGACGAAGAGTCCGAGGTTTGGCTGTCCGGGGTAGCGGCCGCGTTCAATGGGACGCACGAGGCTTCGCTGCCGGGAATGGCAGCCGAATTCCATGGAATATCCGAGGTTTGGCCGTGTAGGGGCGGCTGCGTTCGATAGAACGTGGGAGGCTGCCTTGCCAGGGATAGCGTCCACGTTCAATGGAATGACCGACGCTTGGCCGTCAGAAATTCGGCGTTCGACGAAGTGTCGGAGTCCGAGACAAGAGGGGGATGTGGTGTAGTCCGCGGGCGGATGGACGGGTTCGAGTCATCACCGGAGTGCTCGGGGGCTGGGAGGGCGACGGAGACGGCAACTCGCTGCGGAGGGCGTGGGCGAGTCTCCTTGGGTTGCTGGGCGGCGGCGGCGGCGTAGTACTTACGCTGGACGCAGACCGTGGTCGCGTGGCCGTAACCGCACCGCTGGGAAGGGGGCGTGCAACCTGCCGTCGCATGCCCGAAAACGCCGCATCGATCGCAACGCAGGGTCCTGCACGCGGGTCCTATGTGGCCCTCCAGCCCCCGCACCAACTGCACACGTGGCACAAACCGCGGTAGTCGACCATCACCCTCTGTCCCTGGACGTGGACGAAGTTAGGGTCCTGCTTTGACATTCCCATTGTGACCACCCGGGGGCCGGTCCTGACGTCCGGGTGGTCTCGAAACACGGCGTGGTTGATCGCCTTCACCTTGCCGTGTACTGTGCGAGGACTTGCACCAGTGCCTCCTCCGACACGTACAAGCGGGAAGGGGGGGGGGGTGTACAGATGCACGAACACAACGTGGGCTCCCACTGGCTCCAGGGGTCTTCCACGTTACCAAGCTACAAGAACCCTTGCGCTCCAAGACGTTGATCGGCGGCCATTGACCGCCGTCATAAACCTTGCTCCACCGTGGTGTTGCAGATACGACCGGCCATCCCCGCCGGCGACGGCTTGAATGCTGTCCATGATGGCATCCACCGGAGTGTCCACCGGAACGTTTAACGAGAGCCACTGAGCCTTCGTAGGCGTCGACTTGGTGGAGGCTTCGCACCCCGGGGGCCACAAATAAATCGAGGTCCCTGGGCGCGCGTATAACTAGAGGAACGCCTCACACGAACGAGCGACCGTAATCGGTTGCCATGGAAATCGCCATTTTGGGCCATGCAAGGCTTCGGAGCTTCCAAAGGGTCGTTCCAACCAGTCGCACCAAGGTCACTATGGAGAAATGTCGTACTGAAAGCGTTACTCGCCAATATAAGCGTCTTTGTCACTGTGCATGGAATACATTTATCACTCATGCTTATCTCCCTAGATCTCTTACGGGGAAATCGTTCTTCTTGCGTATTTTAAGACAGGAAAATTACTTTTCATTGCCTGCAAGTACTGACGCCACATGTGATGGGGTACACCTTCGTACCGCCATCACACGCAGCGTCGGTGCTTGAAAGCAGAGCCCTATATGTTGGGTGAGTTTGACCGATGGATGGAGCCTGTCGCCCGCTAAAACAAGCGGACTTTACGATAACACAAAATGGAAGATTTTGCTTTTGTCTACTCTACTTACGTGCGCTACTTCAAATGATCGCGGTGGTTAGGAGTTGTTTCATAAACAGAATTTCTTGTACTCTGATATTTTGTTATGCTTGCAATTGGTCACTGCATTGAAGCACTGGCCATCCTTTATTGATCTCCAAAAACATAACTTATCAATACGCTTTGTTTCTTTTGGTTTTAAACAAAATTAGTCTTTCTCAAACAAAACTTAATCTGGCGATCGAGCGCAAGGGTTCGCAGCGCCTCTCCTAGATGGCGCCCTTCAAGGCATTGAAATTTTGCGGTGGTAATTTTTGAAACCTAATATTCAAGGTATTCAAAATTCACTTTTCACAAAGAAGCCTAAGTTTAAGCTAATGTAATTTTAAGAGATCGTAGAAGATAAGTAAGTTAGAGCTTCTGACTACGTCTGCAGCGCAAAAAACACTTAAATTAGCGATAAACACTTTTATTATAATGGTGGGTCACAGCATACCTTGCGTCCCTAATCCAGGGTGGGTTCGAAATTCGATAACACAAAATGGCGGAGGCAAGGTGCCACGTCCTGGTTGCCTGACTCCCAGCTATGGTTGCTGGACCTGTCGGCATCTTCAAAAGAGTGCCGAACTCTCTTGCAGACATTGGAAATAACCAAGACGGATCATCCCGTCACATTGCGAGATTTTCCATCTGTATGTTGGTATTTGTTCGTGTCCGGCTAGCAGGCGAGCAAGGCAATGACGCTCTTTCCCGGGATCCAGTGACTTTAATTATGTTGACGCTTCTCGCTGCCTTCCTCGGCGATCTTTTTTGCTAATGCTGCATCTTCATTGGCCCCGGGGCGACGATGTGGTGCCTCACCACTCTTTGCCTTTTTAGGTTGGCAGTGACCATAGTCCATTCCGAAGCAAGTGAATTATTGCCATCAGCAAAAAAAAGCTGAAACTATAAGATTAAAAAAAAAGATTTCCTCTGACATTTCAGGTTGCGTACTAACGAAAAAAATTAAGGACATGAGAGAGTGAGTTATTTAGGTGACATGCTAATCTCAACCCGGAAACAAGAAGAGGAAATAAAGTAGCGGACAACACCACACTTCCCTAATATCCGTTATTTTATATCTTCTTGTCTCAGAGTTTAGGTTATGACGTAACAGACAGGACGTTTCGCCTGCTCACTTTCCTTGTTCGGATATTGTTTTCAAGAACAGTTGTTAGTCTGTCAATCACCGGGTGCGCTCTGCAGATCGTAGTGATCGACCTTCTGCATGCTCTGCAAAAAACAAAAACAAAAAATCGAAACCATATTTCTTCATTTAGAGTTTAGAGTCTCCAAAACTTCGAGGCGTTTCCCAGCGGGCTCTTAGTCCACGCACTACCGACAGGTTGAGGAGGAACGTCCTCCAATAATCCCAGTCAAAATGAAATATATTTCCTGACAGGTGCTGCAGAGGCTTCTAGGGAAACTAGACGGATACCGGGAAACCTCAGTGCCCCCTGGAAATCTACCTTCAGATCCACAAGCCGACCCGGCGCTGCACAACAATGCGTGGTCTACATGGGGCGACCTCTCCGCGTGAAAATAGGAAAGTATGGCTAATATCTTTCAGAAATAAATAACGCAAAAAACGCATGTCTTTCTTATTAAGTTATTGCTTTATGTTGAATGACGAATGTGACACACAATAAAACAAAAACAACAAACTATTGGTCGAATTAAACTCTTACCTACAAAGCATTAAAACTTGGTGAAATATGGCAGGTTGCGTTTAATTCGGTGTTTTCTGTCCAATAAAGAGGAAAAAGCCTCAGAGTACCGGACCGAGTCTTTGAACAAGCATTCCTGGAACGTACTTTTTTTTTCTGCTGTGAATATTACAGGCGGCAATCCTTCAGTGTGGATTTGGGAGAGGAGGGAGGTGGACTTCCCAACCACGCTCTCCTAAGCACCCTCCCGCAACAAGTGTGCCAATATCCTGAAAGTATTACTTTGTGTCCTCGTTCATTGAAGGCATTAATCTTTATTTTATTAAATTTTCTATTTTTCACAAATGTCTGAGCAGTTTAATTGGTAGTCTGTCAGTGAGGCCGCAGCTTCGAGCAGAATTGCTGGATGCCCGAAGGCTCCCCAACGAGCGACGTTCAGCGACGACTCCGTTCATCGTCAACAACATCCAAATAACATCGAAGATAACGTTCACTAGCCGACATTGTGGTCTCATCGGGCGTGGTCGTGGGAGTCGCCATCACACACCGGCTACGGCTACTTCTGCATATTTTTAATATAATTAATCAACCTAGAAGAGAAGTTTCACGAACTTCCGGCGCATTTTGGCCTTTCTGAAAAGCGTATTTGTTAGCCATGGATACAGTCCCAAGTTGTATGGGGTATTTTTTACTATTCCATTCCTGTGTCCAGCAACAGCCGAAGCCTAAATGCTGGTACACACATGTCCCCACTGACTTTAAAAGAGCTGAATGATCAGGGCATTGTTGCATGAGCGTTCCCTATGGAAGATATATACCTCCACCCTAAGTGTATCAAATTTATATACTTTGAATACGTAAGATGGGGGAAAGTGAGCATAGGCCTTGCACATCAAACATGTTGGGGATTGTGGTTGCTCACGCGTGAAACTGATAAAGACAGCAGAGACACAAGTTGAGGACAACTTAATGTTCCATGTACGGCTTTGTGTAAAAATACATAGTCTCGAAACATTTGCCGAGCTACTAGTGTCTGCAAATTCATCTTGTGTAATATTAACTCGAGACTCAATAAAACTCGGTGACCGTGTTAACGGTCGTACATAATGCGTAACAGCCTCCTCTGTACATATTCTAACCTCTCCGAGCCGTCCACGCTCAGACAGTTCCAGACCACGGAGCCGAACTCAAGTTTTGAGCGTACTATAGAGGTATAAAGCATAACAAACTATTCTTTGCGCACATGCTGTGGAAGTAATATACTGCCGCAGCATGTGCACAAAAAAATCAGCTTTTTGTTGTCTCGTTTGGTTATATTTCCCGGCTCATCCCGAGACTTCGCAATCGTGCAGCTGCGCAATGACGCTGGGTAAAAACAGGATACAGAGAAATGAGCGCCACTAGAGTCGACAGTCTATCCGCAGAAATGTGGCGTAGAAACGTTACCACTTAAACGCATACACGCCCGCCTGATACTCCAATGTCGCGAGCAGTGGTAACGCGTCTAATTTCTCTCAGGCGGCTGGCGATTTTGTTGTTTATTACCTTGACTGTTTTACTTTTGGCGTTCAGACGTTTATCCTCCCGACGGCAGCCCCACATCGTGTTCATACTTGCTGACGATTTGGTGAGTAGCGCATTGCGCATTAGGCGTATGAAGTCAAATTGTCTCGCTAAAAATGCTCCAAGTTTGTTTGCTATCGTGCAGAGCACGCGGTGCTATTCACAGTGGGCCCAGGTAATGTTCTGAATTTAAAAAGGGTCGGCCGTCAAGTTCCAGCTTGAAAAATTGACCGCATCTCCACGTGGTGAATGATGTTGATTGGGGCGAAGCTCTGGTGGTGCTTGTCTGCGTAGACGCTGAGCCGCAGCATGCCGATCCTTTCGTTCGTTTGCACCCATGTCAGAAAGAGAATGTGTGGTATGGAACGTGGTTATATATGCATTTGAGCATTTGACCGCAGCGCCCTCTCGTCTATAAACGTTGAGCCAATGCGCGCAAAGTTTAAAGCAATTATATACGCATTTGACCGCAGCGCCCTCCCCTGTATATAGACGTTGAGCGGCTACATCTAACGTTTCATCCATGACATCCCCAGCTCTTTAGTTACTATCACATCTCAGAACCCTCTACTCGTCCCGCAGTCATGGCCAAGTGGTTAAGACGATGGACTAGAAATCCATACGGGTTTCCCGCACAAGATCAAATCCTGTCGACTGCGCAAACATATTTTGCATAACTTTTTTCATCATTTTTTCATTATTTTTTCATCTTTTTTTATCTTTTTTTTTGTGCTTTACACGAGCACGTGAGTTCGCGAGAAGGAGCACAAGCACTGGACGCTAGACAAACGGACGGACGGACGGACGGACGAACATGGCTAGCCCCACAGGAGCTTCGCCCCTAAAACATTAGGTTTTGAAAATCAACGTCACAAATTCTAGGCCCATTAGAATCAATACATCTTTGAATGTTTACAAACAACTTGCAATATAAATGAAGTACAGTGATAGGAGTCATTCAGATTAAAATAGAATTCCAATTTCTGGGCCTTTGGAATGTTAAACTGTCGCTCTAGACTGATCAAACTCGAAGTTTAAGCCGAAAACAATCGGAACGCGCCTCGTCATCATCGCGAAAGTACAATCGGCGTCCTCCGTAACTGCGGCCCCAACTTCATGCTTGAAAGGTCTGAGGCAGGAATGATGAGAAAAATATTTAAGATATATTAAGTTTCAGTATAAGTTTCAAAGCCTACAGTGTCACACATTGTTTCGTAAAAACATAACAACATTCACTTTTCTTTTTGTAGAAAAGAAAAACGCTTTTTCTTTTCGAAATTGAACTTTTTATTTTTCGCTTCGAAATTCGATTTTTTATCTCAGTGCCATTAGATTTTTTTTATATAACATTATGTTTGTAACAGCTTAAAAAAACGAGGACAATAAAAGGAACAGACACGACAGGACAAACAACAGTTACAGTTGTTGTCCTGTCATGTCTGTTCCTTTTATCGTCCTCGTTTTTTTTAAGCTATTACACCCACCATGTCAAACTTTTACCAACTCGCCCAGTTCAAGACCTTGTTTTTATTTATTGCATGGGATAAGCATGAAGGGGAACATCAAACAATATTGTTGTCACTTCTTTTGTGTAGAAATGCTCTCGAGCAACTTTCTGGCCTTTGTTTAAATATCGGTTCATGCCTTTTACCGCATGAAACACCGGCTCCAGTTCATATTTTGTGTAAACGATTCGTAGACACTTTCAGTCTGTGCGGCGAGTTGAACGAAATACACGTACACCTCTTTGGCATCATGCTCTGCGTTCCTCTGCTGCGCTAGAGGCCTAGATTAGCATCGTTATACAGAACGTCAACCAGCTCTTTTAAGGCACTTTAAACGGGCCGCGAAAATCGGTTTCTCTACGTATCGCGCAAAAAATTACTACACTAGTGCAAGCAGGTGGTGAAAGCTTACAGTGAAAACACACAAAAAATACACTTGCCTCGTTCAAAAAAAAAGAAAAAAAAAAGGGTTCTGGGAAATCTACGCCGCCATTTCGCAGACGATGCCCGCGTAGTGACAAGTGCTGCCGTCGAATGACGCACGCCGTGTGGAGGGAGCGCCGGCCGATTCGGGTTCTTTTGCGGGATCGTCTGCTAATATAACCCCTTGGTTGCATGACCTCATCAGAATGGGTCACATGACTGATAGTGGCAACAGCCATGTGACTCATGGGGAGGTCAACCACGTTATCATGTGACTCGTAGTCACCGATGACGTGGGACATCACGCAACCCGACGAAGGGGAAGTCGTGAGTCCCGGCGGCTGCCCTAAAGAACTGTCGTCGCAGCTTGTCGTAGGTCAGCGCTTAAATTTTAATTTGGCTCGATATTTCGCATGAAGCCGAACACATGCGATATTTCGCATGAAGACTTGGCGCTAGAAAACAAATTATACCTATTTTAGCCCTGCGCATTAAATCGAGATAGATATGACGGGCAGCTCGCTTCCCGAGCTCAGAAAATCTAATGAATAAACACTCATCACAGCTTAAAACACACTGCACATTCTGTGTCTCCCGTCTTTATTCGAGGAGGAAGAGATATCGAAATCGTTCAAAACGGTACACGAGTTTAGCCTTGAGTAGTCATTCTTCAACCAGGGATGGAACGACGTGAGTTACAACGGCTGCCCCCAGATCAGGACGCCGAACATCGACGCGCTGGCCTGGAACGGCATCCGCCTGCGTCGCTACTACACACAGCCTATGTGCACGCCTTCGCGAGCGGCACTCATGACCGGACGGTACCCGATTCACACAGGTTTGTATAGAGGCTTAGGACCAATAAAACGACAGCATACTTGTCGCTTGATATTATAAAAAAAAACTGTTTTACCTATGCACAGGGAGGCACAAACCTCATGGTTGACCCTGCTACTCACAAATGACAACATAAAGCAAAAACTTAAAAGCTTATTTGAGATGAGCACCCTTGGGCAGATCTAGCACGTGTGTGGATGAAATGTGAGCAGCCACGTGAACTAGAGTCACTAAATGAGCTGCGCTTAGAGTATCGGCACTCCGTTCCCCCACATTGTCATGGGCGCCGCCATATTGGGGCTTGTGCAGAGCATGCGCAACTGCAGATCGTCATGATTCAAAAGTGCGACTTCCTCAGCATTCAATTCGGTGTTAGGAAGCCTCATGTAATATTGCTTTTCTCTGTCGCGGACTGTTTAAACATTTGTGGAGGACGGAAAAGCGGTTCCTGTGATTTCAGATAAAGCTTCAGATAACTGGCAACCATGATTTTAAGCCACAATATGGCCAAGTGTCGTTACTCTGAAGCGTAGCTTATTTAGTGGCACTAACGTGAACCAGAAGGCTGTGCCATTTTCCTCTCTTTGCATAAAAAAATATAAAATACAAAAATAAGCCGTTGTTTTTTAGACATTTTTTTCTTTATTCTTCACACATACACTGATAAATCTGAGTAATTTGAGTATAATAAATGCACCCCTTAATGACACCTTTGTGAAAAGTTTAAGGCATTCGGTTCATTGGTTTATTTATATGAATTGTTTTTACGCCTGGAGAATAACACTCGAGAACACCCTGCACAGCTGATCCTATGCTGCAGTAGACTAAAGGCGCACCGGAAGAAATGCTTCTCTACCTGGAAGAGGTAATGCACATTCAGTACATGATTCTAATAGCCCTGTTACACTCGCCGTTTCAACGATCATTGAGCCAACGACATCTCCCAACTGTCAATCAGAGTGCCTACATGTCTGTCTGTAGCAGAGTTTGGCCATCCATTGGTTGCACTGAATGTGTCAGCGCGTGAGCATCTCGCACTCGGTGCGCAACCACAGGCCGCTGAAACGGCCCCTATGCGGTGGTCAGTGTGCTCTAAATTGTGTGACACCGACTATACGTGCGTTTCACCTTATGTGCGAGCTAATGGGCGTAAGACTGGCTCAGTTGTCAGCACTCGAGCAAAAGCTCGCGCTGCGTATGCAGGCACTCTACTGTCAATCAGAGCGCGCGAGCTTGGGAGAATTTGCACAATAGCGCTGGTGCTCAGCGCCGACGCCAGCTTTGAAGCTTCGCTCGCGGATAAAGTGAAACGAAGTATAATTTGAGCCGTGCCGCAGCGTGGACTCCGCGTCTCAGAGACGCTCGTGCACTCTAGAGCTCACAATTGTTTCAGCTTGGGTCCAGACGCAGCCGATGCACAAGCGCGTGAGCTCTGGGCTTCCAGCGATCGCCTGCCAAGCACGCGACGCTCGTGCATAGGCAGGCACTATTCCAGGGCCACACGCTCGTGCCCACGCCTCTGTCAGCACTGCTGGAACTGCGTCCTGAGACTGGCCGAAGAAAGCAGTGAAACGAGTATGGTGCGCGCCAGCGCCTTGTGCACTGCTTTCTGTTCAGCACAGTCTCAGGTTACGCTTCGTTTCACTTTAGCTTCGAGCGCAGACAAAGGCGTGAGGCACGAGACGCAGTGGCTTTTTGAAAGTGCCTCCTATGCTCGAGCGTCTCGTGCAAAGCCTAAAGCGTTTCGCTGAGCTACCGTGCTCACGCGCCTGTGCCTTTGCCTTCACTCGCAGACATTTGGTGAGATGGAGTAGAGGTCGTCCTGATTTGAGTCGACGCTGTGTCACAAATTTAGGTTGCTGCTCTAAGCGTGGGGGAATAGTTCGGCGCTGAGCGGCGCGTTTGCTCCAGCCAATGTGTGGCCAAACTCTCCCAATATACGGCTCTGCTGTCAATGAGCTTGTAGCGACAGCTAGTGGCAGCTATCCAGCGCCTGAACGGTGCCAAGCTCACGGGACAGGCACGAGCTAAGGACACGAGGTGCCTGGACCACGACCTGCACGGACTCTGAGATTTGACGACAAGCCTCTCAATGAGCTAGTCCAAAGGACGAGTGTAAATATTGTAAATAAATATGTAGAGTGATATGTACCGAGCCTCAACCCCTACAAGCACGACTAAAGCGGGAAACCAAACGTATACACGTTATACCCAAAAAAGTAACAAAAAACCGTTACTCGGTACCGATTCTGAAAACGAACGCGTTAGTTTACCTCAAATGTAACGAGTTACCTTTCTCGTTACTTTAGCGACCAACATAACTGATTTTTGTTTCGTGGTTTACTGTAGTATTTTCAGCAGTCGTTGCATTTAAGCAGTAGCTGCCTCTCGGAGTTTTTATCAGTTATGTTTTCTCGATTCCTTGAGAATACATTTCCGGCGACGCTGAAGAGTCGTTCTACTGACGCGCTCGAAGGAACGGCAGTGTTGTGCTTCAGGAAGAGCTGGTGAATCTGGGATTGCCCTCTCTCCTTTGTTCTCTCTGCTTCTAAAGTGCAAAGTTGACAATGGGTTCTGTGCTTTCCCGTGTTGGCAAACTCCGGGTTTACATTCGGTCTCTACAGGATTCTAGAAGGTTTCATCAACGAACCTTATGTGTTCGTTGGGTGAAGGACATTCCCAGCTGAACAGCTCGACTGACGTGTTCAGTGATAAACGTTGCTATACTGTCATAATGTTTAGTTGTTTTTCGGCTTGCCCATCTGACCTTGTCGCAATAGACGCGTACTCGGATTAGAATTAAAACTAGTTCGTTTAAACGGTGTTTTACACGTTACTCCTCAAAAGTAATGAAATGCCGCTAGTGAAAGGCACTGACACCTCACAGAAAATTTTTTTAATCACCCCAAACGATTGAAAACGATGCCTGGACATTACCTTAAAAATTCGAAACATAAAAAGTCAATACTTGTAAAGTAATAAAAAAATATTACAAAAGCTGAATTTGAAGTTCTTGCGCGAGACGTGCCATCGCAGTGACGTCATACATTGAGCCGTTCTGCGACTCGAGTTTCTCTCACGCCTCCGAACCGCCGCCACCCGAAGTGTCGTGTTCGCCGGCGTCCCGCGAACAATCGGTTTCCTCCGTGCGTGCCGCCTATGGCTGCGAGCAGACGACGCTTGACTTTTGAGTTCGAAGTTCTTTTAGGGCCCTTTCAGCGATCTCAAATTCTTTGAAACGGTGTGAGGTCGAAGAGAACGCGCAGTGGACTTTTGTGAGCGACGTGAGGGGCCACGTCGCGCCAGTTCTGCGTGAAAGTCTGCCCCGGCGGAGTCACAACCGAAACTACGATACACAGACACCAAACACAGTTGTTTGGCGATTTCGTTTTCGAAGTGTAAGAGGTCGTCGGGCACCTATAAAAAAAAAGACCCCATCGTCCGATTCCCCGACTCACCGATCATTCTCTTCTACATGCTTCGAGCGCCGTCATGTTTTCTGAGGGAGGATAAAAAGCCAGGAGGCGACATCACACCAGACTCCAATTTTCGGTATTTCAAAAAGAAGGGCCGCAGTGTGTTCGCAATTGCGTTAAGAATCATGTTTTACGAATGCCATTATTAAATGTTAAAGAAATGTGGCTCACAAAGCTTTTACATTTTTATAATATTTGACGTAACAAATAAAAAGAGGGAGGAGTTGAGGAGCGGGAGAGAAAAATGCCACAAATAAAAAGGCGCGCGCACGCGTGGGGTATTCTTTTTTTTTTCCGTTGTGCTAGGTTTTTTGTGTGTTTATGAATTTAACTTGCATCGTTTTAGATAACAATAAAAAATTGACCTTTGGGGTGTCAGTGCCTCTTTAAAAGTAACAAAGTACAATGAGCGTCCCACAACTTGATGTCTATCGCGGGGAGGTTCGGTGTAAAAGCGCTTTTCACGACTGACTTTTGGTTAGACAAGCTGCCGCCCTTTATGGGAGAAGTAGGTTGTCAGAAAAATCACAGGGAGGCTTCAGTCGACTTCCACAAAGGCGTTGTTTATGATATTCCGATAACATGTGGTTTTTTGTATATAGGGCAAACCAATAGGTGTGTGAATGACCGGTTGAGTGAGCACAAGAGAGCAGTAAAAATAATTCGCCTGACTCCGAAATAGCTTAACATCTTGAAGAGTATGGTAATTGTGTGGCTGAGTGGGATGCTACAGCCGTGTTATTCAAAGAAAATAATTGCATGAAAAGAGGATAGCTTCTGTTGGAAACTGTATAAGCCAGCCTTCAATGGCAATTGATGGCGAGAGAAAAAAGTTTTTGCGGTTGTAATCTGCTTTTTTTAAAGCGTGTGGGAGGTTTTTGTTGGTGGTTGGAAGTGACCTTGGCCTTTGTGTTGTTTTGAACTAGCGGAAAGATGAGCGTATATGTACTAAGGCCGTGGTCTTTGTCTTCCCTGTGACCCAATTATACAGTCTTGTACGCGTTACGGAAAAAAAACAATCGATTACAGTTACAGTTACTTATATTGAAAATGTAACTGATTGAAGTAATCAATTACTGCATTACAAAGTATTTAATATAATTACCAGAAAGTAATTGATTAGTTATCATGTTATTTTTTTAAACTTTTATTGCGAAATCAAAAATGCATACATATGTTCAAAGTGGTTACATTTTGTTTATTTTCGAGATGGAATATGGGGAGGGGTCTTGGTTGTGGCAAGACGAAGTGAGTGCAGGACACAGTCGTCCATGCCGCGGTAAACGCGGATCGCAATCACCCGTACACAGGAAACGAGGCACTCTCGACAGCTCGACAGTCAAAACGTGGCTGAGGGCGTTGACGTTGTAATATTTCTGGTATCTCGGTATAATTTTTAGTTGTTTAAAGGTCAAAGAAAGTATCCGACATCTGTGCAACATAGAGGATTGACGCACGGACAGACAGCAATTTTTTACGTAAGAAATCTAAACTCAAGTATGAGCTCCTTTAGAAACAAATAATTGATTGCTTGTAATTTATTACTGAAAAATAGTAATTGAATTACAGCGAACGTTACCGCAGAAAGAAGGTTATCGAAGCGGTTAAAAGTTGAAGTACAAATGTAGTTGATTACAAGTAATTAGTTTCGTATAACTTTGTTAATGTACGAAGTCTGCCCTTACGACCATCCTTTAAAGTAATGTGTAAACTGGAACAATTTTTTTGAAAGTGTGTGGAAGGTTTTCTTGGTGGTTGGAAGTGACCTTGGCCTGTGTGTATATGTACTGAGGGCGTGGTTTCTTTGTTTCCTGTGAACCCTATGACACTCTTTTCTAGTCGTGTGGGAACTGTAGCGACCTTTCTGGCCGTGTGCAATTGGAAGGCGGTGCAATTGGATGGCGGGTATAAAAGGAGTGTCCTGAAGAAGATTTAGGAGCTGTGTTTGAGACGTCTTGTGTTTGTCCCCACTTTGTAGCCTCCGTGTTGGGTTCTAGAAATGTTTAAGGGGAGACTACCCAGAAAAAACAATTTCTGCGAAATAAAATATAATTTTTAAAACTGCCATATTTGCATCCACCATCATCTAGAGAGTTTTTCCAGAAAGTTTCATTAGTTTACAGTTCATTGTTATTTTGTTATAAATTATGTTTGGTCCACCAATGCTAAAGAAAAGGTAGAGGTTGGAGCACTTTGAACGCATTTTTCTCCGTTCAGCTTTTTGGCATAAATTCCACTATAGGAAGACAATCCTTTGTTAATGGGACAAAAGGAAAAACTCGCTCATTGTTTTTTCTAACTGAAATTCTATGGGCAGTGCAACTGTGGAATAGCTTTTTTACTTTCTGGATGACTTTTATAAAAGGTGTTAAGATTTTGTCGACTACATAAAAGGCAAAAAAATATTTCATTTTTCACTGGGATGTTAGCATCATATAAATTACATTTTGGACATTTTATTTTCTCAGTTGCTTTCTCGAGACTATTCTGCTGCAGATCTAGTGAAGATAAACGTTGTGTATTACATTACTTTTCTAACGATAGTTTTCCTAAACAAAGCAAGTGTGTTCCTGATAAAAACAACTATAATTTATTTTACAATTCTTGTACACGGAAGAAACTTTGCACTGAATTCTTCCTCGCAACTGCCAGTATACACTGTAAGATGGGGTTTCTTCAGGAATTGAAATTACGGGGGGGGAGGGGGTAAATTTTTTTTTTTGGGGGGGGGGGCGGGGGTGGGGGGCATTGAAAATAGAGGAGTCGTTGCGAATTAAGGGTGCCTTCAGAAAAACAAGGGGGAGGGGTGTGTGTATAAAAATCACTGACTCTAAATTTCATCCATATTCAGCCAAAAGTTCAAAAGTCGACCTTTTTGGGTTGTAATTGACCTTTCGTGTACAGCAAATAGTGCCAGGTAGTACTAGCTCAACCGGGCGTATATATGTTATTGACTCGTTAAAATGGACGCCACTGTTCCTTAGAAGAATAGTTCATAGTGTGAGTCATTCATATTCATGGACCAGAATAAAAAAATGTATATATGGAGCATGATTACGAAATACGGTTTTTATTAGTCTAATAGTTATAAGACTTTTGTCATCATGGACACTCTGGAGCCTAATAATTTTCCCATAAATTGTAACACGTCTGCTACGTGTAGGACAGTCTGTTCGCTTCCTCTTAACGCCTTTGATATGCTTTACTGACTTTACTACAACACACAAGGAGTGCGCGTGACCAGTGCATGATCTTCAGGTTTGTATTCATTGGCTGTAGACAATAAGAGGAGAAGAAGACAAGCTACCAGTTTGGTTTTAAAGCCTGGGAAATAAATAAAGGATTGTTTTGTGCTCAGTTCTTTTTTGTTTTAACGTGCAAGGAACAATTAGTTGTAGAGAAGTTTGGAGTGCACCCTGTGATCAGAGGGCTTGAATATCGTACTTGTTAATGTTTCTAGAAACATGTTGTTTATAACAATAAAACATTTTAGTTATAATGACGAGACAAATATACATCTATTTACTCTGTGGTTTTTTTCTTAAACTCGCTGTCTATACCTCGGAACGTTTCATTCTATTATAACGGGGCCGAATTACATGAGTCATGGTCGTTTCCCGAACATTTTGTATATAGATAAACTGATATTTTGGAGGTTACTTCGTAGCGTTTGTCTTTCTAACAAAATTTCCGCGTAGATTGTGGGCATATTACACGTGCCTCTGTTACTTAACGTTAGAACGTTACAGTAGCTATAAGGGCGAGCTTTGTGCTATGAACTGACCTCCGGCGAAAATGCACTCGTCTAGTGCGCAAGTAGTTTAAGGCAGCGTGCTCCCGCTTGTAGATTCGTCTTCGCTCGCTCTAAGGGCGGAACACAGATAGTTTGCATACGTGCAGTGTGCATAATATGCAGATGACCTCACGCTTGTTTATTATTAACAATGAGTTTATGTATATATAGAGCTGTGTGTTAATATTACCGGGGACCAAATGAACTAAAATCAATGCGGATTGTTGGGCTAGTTGGTACGGGAATTTGACGACGTGGCGCTTGAGACAAGGACAAAAGGGGAGACTAGACAACCAGAGCGCTCTGTGTTGTCTAGTCTCCCTGTCCTTGTCTTCAGCCCCATGTCGTCAAAGAATAAATGACTGCAGACGCATTGATATTTGTCTTGCTTAATCAAATTCAGGCATGCAGCACTTCATCATTCTGCAGAATGAACCTCGCGGACTTCCGTTGCATTTTAAGCTTCTTCCTCAATGGCTTGGTGACCTGGGATACGCCTCACAGATGCTGGGAAAGGTAGACGATTTTTCTTTCAGATGAATGAAGTATTTTGGACATTAGCCACAAGGATCAAATATTTGCAGTGGCACCTGGGGTTCTACAAGAAAGAGTACACCCCGACAATGAGAGGCTTCCAAAAGCACATTGGCTCCTGGGGTGGCTTTGTAGACTACTATTCTCATCAAAGAGAAATGGAAAATTTAAAGGTATGTATCTCCACATAATTGTTGTTTTGAACACAACTTTGCTGGCATTTAACTTGTTTCTGACTAATTTGTTTATCTCTGTCTGTGCATCATTACCAAGGCTTCAGCTGTGCAAGAGAACAAGAAGTGAACAAATGAATGATCGAATGAACGAATGAATTATTTTACCGGCTGTACATACATTTTAACTGGCACAGCGCTGTGAACGTGATACCAATGGCTCTTGTATGTTCATGGTCGGTCTCAGAAACATATACAAAGGAATAGAAGCTAGAAGGGAGAGCTAACGTTGGGTGAGATGGGGGACATCTACCAATGTGGTTCCGCGGCCTATTTTGTTAGATCAAGACACATTAAGATAAATATCCACAAAAACTATCACAACTTTACAACGCGTTGTGTTTTTGTTGGTCTTTCTTCAGTTAGCTGCAGTGTCGGCCCGGTACTTTGATTCTGTTTTAAACATTCTGGAAAGTTACCAAAACCAATGATTCGTTACAGGGTATTGTCGAAAATTAGTATGGCAGGAATAGTGAAATAGAAATTAGAAATCCATAAATTATCAACTGTTTTTTCTTTTTTCATTTAGACTCGATTTTATTCTTCCAGGGGCAATTAGTAGGACTTGATTTTCATCAAGGTCTATCAGACGCCAAAGAGTTCGATGGCAAGTACTACACCCAGCTCATAACAGAAGAAGCTACCAGAGCCATCAAAAACCACCCCCTTGAAAAGGTGCCTGAACATGCTGCGTCTTTGCTTTTGTTGTCTCAACACGTACACTTCAACATGGCGGGATGAAAGCTTCGGTGCTATCGGCTGTGCACGGAAATGCAGTATTCCACATTTACTAATGGACGTTAGCTTTAGCCCACCATGCGTGCTGCAGTAAAACGAAACTGCACAACTCGTTCTGTACAAGATGGTTTCGTTTTAGAATGAGAAATGAAACCACGCCTCTACAGGGTGTCCCCCCAAAAAACATATTCCATTTTTTTTTTGCTGCAAAACTAAACTATGCATCAGCGAACGCTCATTCTTCGCTAAAATGTAGCCCTAGAGGTCACAATCAGATGGCAAAGTTTCAGAACTTATCCTTACCTGGTTCAAAAGTTATAAGTGATTTTCTTAAATTTCCATGGGAAAATGCGTCCCATTTTCGCCCGTTTTCGGTAACTTGCTTTCTAGAGGGCCGTGTATTATTAGAGGACAATCGGTCGCCATTTTCTCATTGCAAATGCCAAAAATTCGCTTAAAAATTATAAATTATATAACTGTTGAGGCTAAAGGCCCGTCCACACTCTTGCGACCGAGTACGACCAAGAGTGACCGGACCGGTTATTTAACCTCTTACGATCTCTTAGGACCAGCTCCGCTGTAGCGCATCCGGTCCTAAGAGATAGCAAGAGGCTTGAAAACCGGTCTGGTCTCTCTCGGTCGTACTCGGTCGCAAGTGTGTGAACGGGCCTTAAAAGTGTTGCAGCTGGTTCGGACCTCTAGCGCTCTATCTTGGCGGAAAATGAGCCTTCGGCAATGCGTAGTTTGCTTTTGCGGTGAATAAAATGCTGTAAATCGTTTTTGGCGACACCCTGTACATTCTTAAAAGGTACATCTAGGCCTACACACTGCGTTCTAGGAACCTAGTGAGCAAGAATGCAAAACACAACAACGATTAAAATCTTGACGTCGGACAACGCCGAATTTACTTTTAATTCGAACCTTTTCTTACGGCTGATCGTCCGCTACTGAGCTCAATTTGCATATTGAAATGACTGGTTTTGAGTTCTTTACCGGAAAGTAACTGCGCAGACACATATACTTCGCTCACCCCTAAGCTCATAAGACAGGGAGGCTACGTGCTCGCAGGACAAATGCATCAACTGCCTTTTATCGCCAGACTCCCTTCTTCGTGCGAGGGCAGCAGCACCCACAAAAGAAGGCCGCGAACAACCTCTTATGGCTTCACGTAACGTAATCACACTCGAATGGTGCATACTCAGCAACAAGGTCCGAGCGTTCTCCGGTTCAACGACTGGGCAGGACGTCTAGCCGAGCCTTGACGCTGCGCTCCTATCCAGTATCTGTGCGCTCACTGCGATAATGTAGAAATGCTAGTGCTCGTACGGCCCAGAGAGCCTAAAGACGTGGTCCCAAGCAAGTAGACTTCATCGCCCTGTCATTTTAGTTGTCAGCAGAGTGTGCGGCCGGCAAGTGTTCCAAAATCTGTCTTCGGCGCATCGGAACGGAAGGAGGGGCACGACAATCAAAAGACAACACAGATAATGCGTTAGGAACGCACAACGACGAGGCAACCAAGCTCGCGCTGTCGTTGGTTAAGGTCGGGGAAGCAAAGGCAGGTGGACTTATTAGGGCGGTCTAAACAAACGCACAAGGTACGCGAGGAGCGGGCCAACTTGCATGCCATATTAAACTAAAGCTCAGATAACACAGAAAACTATGGGCGCGTAGCTTTGAGTAACCACACTTAGGTGATGCGTTCAGAAGAGTATTCTTTTTTTCCGTGGAAGAGCTTCTCAGGCCGAGCTAGTGCTCCAAGCATTTCGTGTGTTTTATGAGCAACCGTAATGCGCATGTTTTTCTCGTTATGTCCTTTGTGCACATTTCATACACTTTCTTTCCGTCACAGCCACTATTCCTGTATCTGGCCCATCAAGCACCGCATGCTGCTAACTCGTGGGATCGTCTGCAAGTTCCGAAGAAATACAGCGACAAGTATAGTGACATAGGCTCCCGGAACAGAACCCTCTACGCGGGTATGCCTTCTGGACAATTAGGGCCAGTCCATGGCTTTTTCTATTATTGTATTTAAGCAATAATGTGTTATACTGCTGGCCCCTATCACTCGTATCGTGTGTTACGGAAGAATGCTGCGTCGGCGTAAGGCTGGAAGTCATGTCCTCGCCACGTCCTCACTGACTGGGCACCTGTCCCGCCGGAATGCTGACGTAAACATGCAATGCAATCGCTTTCTCGTGCCGGCCTCCGGTCGGGGACCTAAAGCCGCGGCCGTACTGCTCGTACATCATACAAAAGACAGTCCGAAGGCACTAAAGCAGGCTTTATCCGTGCATGACGGTCACACTGGTCATACAGAACACTGTCTGCAGACATGTTCCAAGCGTACATGGGTATAAATGAGACCATAGCCTCCTCTATACTCCCAAAGCCTCCCAGTTTGACGAACGAGTCTGAGTGCTCGGTCGCAGATTTGGAGCGCGAGGATCTGGTAGCACAGAACATCAAAGAGCCATTTCTCGGGAACCTGGACGTCAGCACACAGCTTTTGCAGCGGCGAGGCCCCGAAACACACTTGTTCACTCGGGAGAAGTGTGTTTCGGCGTCTCGCCGCAGCGGGGCACCAGTCACGTGGCCCTCCTCGCATCGGTTGTCTGCCGCTCCACCTTTTTCATTTCGGCGGCCGCTTCTCGTGGCGATCTGCCAGGCCTTGTCAGTATATAAGAGGCTACGATGAGACATAAAATACGCGAGGCCTGTTCGCAGATAATTTTCTCAACAGGTCTGCAGCGAAAACCTTGCCTTTCGTATGATGTCTAAACAACCTGACTGCGGCAAAAAAAAAAAGAAAAAATCTTTCAGCCTTTTCACTTCATGGTGAAGAAGGAAGACCAGCGAAGCTGTACGCTCGTCCCGTGTGTTTCTTCCTAGTCCTTGTCTGTTTTGCTCGCTGTTCCCTACGATGAATTCCCCCAACTCGGCCAAATATCCATTCTTCTATGATAGCTGGAAAGGTTGCCGCCATCTATGAGCGACGGTGGCAACCAAAGTGGTTGTCTGGTTGCCGCTGTCGCTCATAGAGGGCTGTAGCTGTCCAGAGTTTTGTGTAGTTTGTGTCGACATTTGTTTCGTACCGGACACGAAACTGGGAAAACTAGCCCTTAACAGCTCCGCTGTAAAAAGATCTAGCACTACTGCCTCGTTCGGACCCATTCTAGCAACAGTCTTTGACTACGTTATGTGGGCTGTGTTTTGAATATTATTCAAGGGAATCCGAGTTAAGGCCGGTTCAGACACTTGCGTTTGAGTGCGTTTGACTGCGTTGCGGCGAGAACCGAAGGCGAGTCACCGGCACATCTGTGCTTCGTATGAAGCGTGGAATCCAATCCAAGGAATCATCTTGGCACGCGATATAAGCAGCAGGGATGTCCTGGTTTCTTGCTGCCGCAACGCAGTCAAATGCAGTCAAACGCAACTGTCTGAACCAGGCTTTACTCTCTAGCCGGTCATGTCACGCGCTAACAAAGGTAGAGCGATGCTGGACGCGATTAGACTTCCGAAACAAATTTTCCCCAAGCAGCGTCCTGTGGTCCGGGCGATCGGTGTCCCGGCGCCCGGCGTCTCTGTGTCGTGATCCTCGTGGCTGTACTTGGCCTCTCCAGCCTTCGGTGGCGCCTTCAGTTTTCGCCACAGCAGAACAAACACGCGCTCACAGCCCCGCAGTTAATTATTATATTGGTCGTTATGGTATCCTTTTATTTTCTTGAGGTGCATTTTCTAGCGGAAGCCAGGGAAAACTTATAACTTAATATTTTAAGAACTGATAAAAAAAACTTCAGTCATTCCTTTTTTTTTATTGACTGACACGTTTTAATTAATTTTTAGCACTACTTAAAATAAGCCTTTAAAGTTCTTAGAGTTCGAGAATCTCAAATTATGATTCGTGCGGATGTGAGGAGAGACTATAGCTTTTAAGGGTTTCCTAGCCGAAATTAAGACGCAAAAGCGAGCAGGAAGGCCCGTTCTGAAGAGATGTTACACACGGCGGTGGGAAGCCCGCCGGTTGTTGTTGCGATGTGGAGGAAGTAGGAAATGAAAGAGTATTGGGTGTGCTCCATGACGCACGGGTCACTGTCTCATGAGCTCTCGAGCAGACGCGTGCCGAGTTCATAAAAAACGAAGTATACCTTTGAATCACGTGCTGTCAGCGTAAAATCGTCACGTGCACGTCGCGATCTGTCATCACTTCGCGCTAAACGGTGCTTCTGCACGCCTTTCGCCCTGAGTCTTGATACCGCTTGCCAGGACAGGCTTCTCAATTTACTGGCGTTGGGCATATTTGTGTTCTTTGAAACTTACAGACAGCTGCGACTCACGCTTAGGGTGTGCTACAAGGCTATAATATAGAGCAACGTGTCAAAACTAATACTGAAAAGAATTGTGAGTAAGGTTTACTTAAATTGGTCACCAATAGTCATGCTATAATCGTATCCTGTAGCCTTTCATGGCCGATAACTTTATGCCGCCCCTGAAAAGCAACAACAACAACAATAAAAGCAATGAATTAATGTGGTTTACTTTCACCTCTACTCGGAACTTTCCCTCTCAGCACTTAATGTTTTGCCCATGTTAATGTTTCCTTTGCATAAGTTAACTGTCTCCTAGCAGCGCCCAATAGACTAAATGGGGAGCAGTAAATGGTGACAAAAAATGTAATGGTTTATTTTATTTATTTATTTATTTGTCACGCTCGCTCGTTTTCTACGTTTTGCAGGCATGGTGTCCGCCCTCGACGAATCAGTGGGTGCGGTAGTCGAGGCCCTCGGGAAACGAGGAATGTTGAGCGACACAGTTCTAGTGTTCTCGTCGGACAATGGTGGCGACACAAAGTGCGAAGAGGCGAACTACGGCTCTTCATGGCCCTTCAAGGGGCAGAAAATGACGCCTTGGGAAGGAGGGGTCCACGTTCCCGCCATAATCTGGAGCCCATTGTTCAGTGGAATGCGGGGCTACGAATACAGTAACCTGTTTCACATTACCGATTGGTTACCCACCTTATACCAACTTGCTGGTGAGTGGTACTTACACCGAACACAAATAGGCGGCGTACGGTCCAGTCATGTGCCAGTAGAAAGTCGATCAAAACAAAACCAGATTTGCTTTTAACTGATCAACCAAATATAAATGAGCTTACTGTGACAAAACGTACACACATGGGACGAAGGAGCCAGTAAAAACTAGAGCTGCAAAGTTACAGTTCTTTATGCGTAAATGTTTCGCATGTTCGTGCGGATGTACCTGATGCTTTATTCGCATAAAAACAACGTTAATACTGGCGAGGAGATCGAACTTCAGGGGTCCTTTGTCCAGCTTATGTTTGGACAAAGCTGGGCGTTTATCCAATACAATGACTGTGGAGTGAATTCTGTACGTCATCTCCCTCGCTCGAGCGCGATGCCCAGGACACAGCACACGCATGCTCTGAAAGGGTTCGGTTCGGCCTCTCGATCAATCGGTGCCTCACTGACCGAGCACGAGCCCCAGCCGAACGGCTACGTCAACCGAGCCCTGCATCATAAGCACAACGAAACTAATTCACTATTTTGTCTTATTGTCTCCGTAGGTTCAGCACTCAACTTATGAACTAGGGGCGAGACGGTTGGGCCTTCTCCCTTATACGTAGCTTGTGACGTCATTTTTGGCCATGCTAGTATTCACGTTCGGTTCGCCAGGTTAGCTTCACACCGCACAAGTTGTAGTTCGAAGAAACTAGTAAATAAAAACAACCATCGGCACCGAGCAATGGCGACTCTTGCGAGCTATGTATGTTTGGCGTGTGTTGAATGGACGCTTCTATAGACGAATACGCTGCTGACAACCATGTCAGCGTTTGCCCACAACAGGTGTGGGTAGTGCGCGTGCGCAAAATCCAGATTCGCGTGGATCGTCTGCGAATGCGCCGCGTCGATAGCAGTGCCACCGCAGCGGCTTGACGTCACAACTGCGATTTGGTGCATATACCGGATGTCTCAAGTAGCGGCCAGCGCTCTTTAAATCGACCGCAAAATTCGGTTTTTTAACCTGTCGCGCTACGATTTTGTGCAGCGTTTCCCACAGGTGGTGCATTTTTTCTATAAAATTTGCAAAAACGCGAACTTACCTGAGGAAAAAGAAAAAAAAAGAAAAAGGCTAAACACCTATGAAAGCGCAGCGAAGCCACCGGTCTTCGAACAATAGGCCGCCCTATTGATTGAAGACCGGTGGCTTCCCTGGGTTTCCATAGGAGTTAAGCCTTCTTCTTTCTTTACGTTTTCCCCAGGTGAGTTAGCTCTTTGCAAATTTTATAGGAAAAATGCGCCACCTGTGGGAAGCGCTGCACAAAATCGTAGCGAGATGGGTTAAGAGACCGAATTTTGCGGTTGATTTAAAGAGCCTGGCCGCTCTTTGAGACACCCGATACTACAGTTGGCAATCGTTGCAGGTGGTGACCCCTCAAATCTGGGCGACATCGACGGGATCAGTCAACTAGAGGCACTTAGACGCGGGACCGAGGCGCCGAGGAAGGAACTGCTCGTCAACATAGATCCCGTCGACAACGTCTCCGCTATCATTGAGGGTCATTTCAAACTTGTGAGCGGTGTCGTCAGCGGAGGCGCGCTCGACGACTGGTTTCAAGTCCCCGGGAACGTCAGGTGGGGCTCCGACAGAGCTCGCCAAGAGTGCGAGACCTCCGTTGTGGCACGGGTGCTGAGGAACGCCGGTCACGGTGTCGCCTGCGGTTCGGGAGACGGGTCCTACGCGACTCCGATAAAATGCGACGAGAGAGGCCCGAGAAATCCGTGTGCTCCAACAGTGGCGCCCTGCTTGTTCGACCTGTCCAAGGACCCTTGCGAGTACAACAACATTGCGGAGGAACACCCCGAGGTATGTTAAAAAACAGAGATGGCTTATTTCTCAATATCACTAATATAGTAAAATCGGTGTTCAGAGACAAGAACCGATAAGGAAAATAACCGCGAAATCTTACTTATAATCGGTCATAGGTTAAGAGTTGAGGGAGAAGCTCCTCCTACTTATTTCCACTTTGGCGAAAGGAACGCTGTAGAGGAAGCGACCTCCTCTTTAGAGCTCGCTCTGCTAAACTGTAAATGGGGAAAGGAGCTTCCCTTGAATTCTCATCTTGTCACCTACTATAATTGGGCGAATGGGCCGTTTGCAAAACGTAACCTCAGTATTGCTAGTAAATGAAGCGTGTAAATTCTTTTTTTTTCTTCGTATTGACAATATTACGGACAACCTAGATAAAGTCACTTTTCAGAGAAGCCGCATGTGAGGCGAAAAACACGACGTTTTACAAAAATAGGCGCACAAAAAAAAACTACCCATTCTATACGAAACAACCTTGAAAAGAACAGGAAAGATATGCTCTTGTTGCATCCGCTTCCGCATCTTTTTCTAAGGAAGATCAGGCGTACCGTTATCTTTGAATTTTCCACCGGGGTCCAGCGTGTGAATGCTCTCGGAAAATGGTTGTGCTAATGTTGCTGAATCTCCCACCTTTAGCGTGAAAATCAGCTGCCGCATGTCCAAGTATTGCCATTGATGGTTGCGGTCTTCTGTCACGTTCGTTGGTTCAAAAAGAAAACGTTTCGGCACCTGGCAGGTGCTTCTTTATTCCGGTCAAAAACCTCACTAAATGTAATTTTTTTTTTCATAGATGCAGAAAGAAAAAAAGTGAAAACATATTTACGATGTGAAACATATGTACTAAAATATCTCACTGAAGGGCTTGATGCAATATAACGAAAAAGGCAATGCACCATATTATACAATTAATGTAAAAAATAAATGTAGTTATTTTAGGCAAAGTCAGTTTTGGTGCATTTGGTTGGCGTGAAGCCAACAATACCTGGTGTCATAATATGTTGATCATTTGTTAAAATATTCGCCCCTGTCGTGTTTATCGATTAAAGGAGACACAAAAAAGGAGTGGCACCGATTAGATCTACAACAAATATTTAAAAAATGTACGGTAATGTTCTTTTATAAATGTTGAGGCTACTCATTCAGAGTATTAAATTTATAAATTGACTGCATTTTTTTAATTTTCCGGTCTCTGGTGGTTCTAAGCCACCTTGAAGTATAATAAAACTAAAATCAGAAACACCATTATGATCTATACTCTGTAGAATAACGGTGACGAGAAACTGGCCCGGGAACAAGTGTTCGAATGAGACTTTGATGTAGATTCATACGGTTTTCGTACACTTGTTCTGAGTTTGTCCTATATATTGAATTAGACTTTTTTTTTTACATTGAGCCATATACACGACATTTCTGAATTGCCATAAAACGTGTAGTTTATTTTCCAACTAAAGTTGTTTGCTGTACTTCTGCAGCAGTTAGCAAGCAGTAAACCTAAACACAATGAAAAAAGAAATTACAGCGATAATCGCTGTAATTTGAGAGCTAGCGAAGAACCAACTATGGGGGATATATTTTTTATAATTTACGATGAACCGGGTAAAGAAGTGATATTAAAGGATTTAATGCACACATAATTCAGATAAATACTGTAGCTACTTCGTCGTATAACCCCTTGCAGACTTAGAGAATTATCATGACGTGGCACAAGCTTTTGACTGCCCTCATTAAAGGGACACTGCAACGAACTTCTAGCGCCTTTTTATTGTCTAAACGTCAACCACGTTCTCGCCACACCATGGTGGCACCAATTTTTTGCTAAAAAAGCCGCAAAAACATCATTTAAAAGTAATAAACTGAATGTCCTCCCGTCACTATGCACTTAAAAGCAGCTCCGGTCCGTGGAAGTACGGCAAGCTGCGCTCGTTCGAGACCTGTCGAAATGGATTTCCCTTCTCTTCCGGCCCATTCAACTCTTGCGGGGAGCAGGAGGGGCAACCAAAGACGTCCAGGTTGTGACGCGTTGACGACGCCAAGTGGAAGAGCTGATAACCACGCCAACACCCAAGTAGCTTTGCCCGTGCTGGGCCAAGTGACGTCAATTGGTCCAGCTCCTTGATGTATCGCGCTCTTCGATGGCGGATCTTCAAGTGCTCGCTTGAATCGGTCCTTCGGAAAGAAAAATAGAGCCATCCGTTCAAGATGCAAGTGTTCGATTGTCACTAGCAGATTGAGTTGATCATGCTTAACTCATTTCTGAAAGTGAAAGGTATATTTTGATGTTTCGATTCAGTATCCCTTCAAAGAAGGTTTACGCCATCGGTTATCAGTCATTCCATCACGCATGAACCAGACCGTGAATCGCCACAGGGATGTAGTGCGTATGAAGGGAACTGCATGGCGTTTCGGGGAGAGCGAACAGACGACTGTGATAATAGGAGTCAGGGAAGAGCGTCTGTGGCGACTGGTGGTCTTGTTGATGGGTGATAAAATGACTGAGAAAGCAAGCGGTAACCTTTTTCTGAGAGGGCATTCAAAAGAATGTACCATGTCATTGTAATTTCTTCAATATGCGCGTGAATCACATAGAAAAGTAGCTACAGCATGTCACTAAATTCATTGTACATTAAAAAAAACACATTACCCTTGTTTTTTCTACTAAATTCATCGGACATAAAAAGTAAAAAAATCGGACTACAACTTGCGAAAAAAAAAAAACTAGGTCGAAAAGAGGTTGGGCTTGAAAAGCCAGACTGTAGTCTAACAAAGAACATATGTGTATACTGCTTTATCTTGCTAAGATCCTGCTTTACATACTAAAACCGTTTTCGACTTCGTACTTCACTGGTTATAGTGAAGTACGAAGTTATGCTGATTATAGTGACTAACCTTCTGCATGTTAGGCGGGTTGGACAATCAATTTTTAGAACCTCGTTAACTCTGTGTAGCAACCCAGTTGATTCTATGTCTATTTTCGACATGCCCAGGAAGCACTGTCGTCATCTATTGAATGATGATCTGAAAATAATCATTTCTATTGGCAGGTGCTGCGCAGGCTTATAGGAAAACTTGAGGCTTACCGGGCAACTTCAATGCCTCCTGGAAATCTTCCTCCAGATCCACGAGCAGACCCTGCGCTGCACAACCATGTGTGGACTGCGTGGGGCGACGTTTCTAAATGAGGATAAAAGAGTCTATAGGATGATGCTGACCTATTCGTTTTTATAGTAGATTCCACAAATTAAGGGTACGGGAATCATCTGTAGTCTTCTTCAATTCTTAAGTTGTATTTAACGAACGATGCGTGATAGAATAATTGAGACAGCACACAATAGGTTGAATTGTATTCTTATTTACGACAAATTAAACCTCGTGTGTAAAATGGCTCATGGTGTTAAAACTAGAGCTTTTTCGTAGGTAACTAGGCAAAGAAATGTTTTACCTTATGTGCATAAACGATAACAGGCTATCAAAATTGCAAGAACACAAGAACTTGGATTTAATATTTACTTGTCATATACGATAGAATACCAACATGATAATGTCTACATCAGGGCTAAGAAAGGATTATGGGACCGCAAGAAAAGGTGGCTGTGTCGACATCTAAAATAAAAAGCGTGGATTGCACGTCTTTAGTTAGGCCCTACATTGAGTATACAAAAATCCTTTGGGACCCAGATAACGAATAAATTTGCTTTAAACTTAAAGAAAGTTCAAAATCGAGCTTCTAGGTTAATTTTTAGCACATATTGTCTCGTTCATTCCCACAGGCAGTATGTGAACTCGATAATGTTCCACCATTTGAATAAAAAAAACATTATGAAAATCTGGTTTTCTTTTCAAATCAGTCATAGCTGCTTAATGGTAAATCCATCAGACCACCTTAAACCTAGCACTAACAAATCTTCAAACAATCACCACCTCATTTACACACAGACCCAAAGTTTATCTGAGAAAAAGGGAGATTTTAAATTCGGAAGTTTTTCTTACACAATTTTGTATTGGATTTGTTAATTTTGATATACACTTTCAGGTACGCTGAACGTCGCGCAATGTACGAAAGCATGGAAAGCTAATATTTTTCTTGATATTGTTCTACTGAGATATGCTGAAATAATTTTGTTAAATTTTCTTTTCTGTGTGTGTGTTCAGCTTTCCTATCACTGTCATAATGTAGGAAAACGTCACTGTTATCAATTCCTTTTTGTGGCTTGTGCTGCTTTTGTGATGGAAGTACTTTGTGCTGAGGACCAGTCAAGCTGCTCGGACAGCTTTTTATCCTCATCTCCCACCATACTTATATGATAAATAAAATTAATATTATTATTAATATTAACTACGTCGCTTAACGTATTTTTGTAAGAACTACAATTTTAAACATTGACAATTTTTTTTCTAAAGATGGATTAGATCTTGCAAGAAAACAGCTTTTAGGCAGCTTGACGAGCCCTCCGAGCCCTTACAAGGCAAGCAAAAACAACACGAGTAGTAGAATAAACAAGAAAAATATTTCGATCAAACAAACAATGTGCACTTTTATGCAATGATAGGTATGACATTTTTGTCCAGGGAAGTAACATTAATTGCGAGTAATCTGATACAATAGCCAAGGAAGCGTATAATTGACTCTGACATCCAAAGTTAGTTCCGCCATAGATGTATCTGACGGATTTGATTAATTAAACTATGCGAGTGAAGCTGAGCAAGGTTTAAAAAGGATTAAAATTTTCCTTTCATGACAGATTGGTATCATATATGATTAATAGCTGAGATTACAATATTAATGCATAAGCTAGGAGTACTCCAATAGAAGAGGTGATGAGGAAGAGGTCGAAGGGACTTCACCTACTGCTCGAAAAGCTTTAGCACTCTGAGTACGTTCAAACTGGTTGAATTGGTAAGTCGCCACCAGGTTTTTAGGGTTCTCTGGTACAACTAAGTGCAACTCGGTAACTAGGTACTTTTGTTGTACCTAAGGTAGAAACCTAGACACTTTTATTTTTCTGAATCTGTACCTGTGTCTTAGGTACTTTTTTCAGTAACTTGTAACTTAGTGAATTTACTTTTTGCAGGTACTTTTTGTTAGCATTAGCTAAACCATATAAAGTAAAATCTGGGAAGCATTGACGTGCTAAGGTAGAGCCGAAGGGCACATTTAGTCGGGAGATAATGAACATCCAGATAAATTTAAGTGGTCTCATTCACTTGCCGTGTTCCCAGAAAGAACACGTTAATTATGACAGCGTAATACGGCATCTGATCGTCGACTGCGCACTGCATTGCAAGCGTTACCGAAAAGAAGTAATTGAGTATGTTCATCGTTACTTGAAAGTAAAGGTTCTTAGGAGTGAGAGAAGGAAATAACTTGATAATTGCTGCCGTCTGTCATTCAAAATATAAGATCGCGTGGATAACCAGTGAAGTGGAATGCAATCGTACATGGGTCTATCTTAAAAATAAACTCATGCAAGCTTCGAGATTGGAAAAAGCCTCGTCAGGCAATCAAAGTGGCAATAGAATACTATGAGTATATTTTGTTGTTATTATTTGAAGTTTCGTTTTTAAGTGCTTCATGGGAGCAAGGGTTCATATAATACACTGAACTTGCTCCAACAAGAAATTTGGAATGTCTCATGCACATACCGCTGCTAAAAAGCGTGTTTTTTTTTAATTTAAAAGGAGATTTCCAAGCAGCGTGATTTTAGCGTGGAAGGGACAATCGCTACTAAGCTGCGATCGAAGATGTCAGTCAAACAGATGGAGGAGGTTCTGGTTCTAAAGGCGAATAGTGGAGCGAAATGAGAAGCTGCTAAAGTTCACGAGTTTCTGCTGTTTTTATTTATTTACGGCGCTGACGAACCAATAAAGCAGTAGTTTCGAACTTGTGCTTGTGTATGTCCATAGTAGGAAAAGATGCTTTGTTCAAAATATTTCCTTATTATTTGAGAAGATACACTTGAACAAAGGAGCGGTATTTTTATTAATTTTATTAGAAAAAGTATCTTTCATGATTTTTGTGCGAGATGGCATGCACCGACGTTGCTTGCCGCGTCGGGTGGTAATTTTTCCCAGATACACCATGCTTTCTTCCTTCCACATATTTGTGCAACCATGGTATTTTTAGTTCCTCCAACTGCGACTTTCGCCTTTAAACGACCATGTTTTGATATATGGTTGTGTTAATTATCGTAATCTCACGCGTTTAATCTTTGTTCAATCTTGAGCGTGTTCTGTTTCTCTCTCTCTCTGTCTCTTTCTATATATATATATATATATACAAGTAATGGCACGTTTCAAGACGACTCTCTCAAACCAATCTTGATTTTGGTTAATTCAATGATTAATCACGTGCTTATTTTTATTATCAGTAAAGGCGACACTTTTTTTTTGTTTACAAAATTCTAACTTGAACTCCATGGAGGTTCACCCTCAACTTTCTTCACGAGGTTTTTTTGGTCGAAGTTTTTGTACCGTTCACTACTATTTGCCGTTTTCATTAAAATGGAAAGTACACTTTAAGTAACTGTATCTGTACTTAGGTACCATCTTCAATTAGTATCGAGATAGATACCTCAGGTCCTTCTCGCATGACTAACTGTAACTGTATCTTAGGTACATTTCTGAAGCAACTTTTACAACCCTGGTCGCCACACCACGTGAGCATAGCATGTAAGTACTGGTGGGTAAAACGTTTCTACATTTATTAACGCGACAGCGTAAAGGAGCTCGTGTCGCACGAAAGCCGACGTCGGTGGCGCTGCGACGTGATAGTCGATAGGGTCATGACGTCACAGCCACATGACCAATTGCGCGGGAATATCAAACAACCCACAACGCTCACGTGAAAGGTGACGCCACGCGTGGAATTAAAGTGGTTAAAACATGACATGTAATACGAATGAAAGGTCGCCGCATGTCTGAGAGGATTTCACTAGGTATAGTAAGTCATTTGCGTTAAAGAACATATTTAAGAATTGTATACGAGATTCATACCCATGACCTTTCGGTTGCGAGCCAGACACGCTACTGACTAGGCGAGGCAGAGACGCTTGCAGGACTTGGGAACAAGCGGGAGTTTAGATGTATAGACCAGCGTCCGCACCAATTCCAGCTCGCCGCCATGTTTGTCTACGCTCGCGCCACCACGCGGAAAGAGCTGGGAGACAGCAAGGGGGGGGGGGGCTGCGTTGGCGGCGTTGCTTTGGGGAGCTAAATGCGGCAGGCTGTCTGAATGCACCGACACAACGTGAAAGATGTCTTCACCAGAAGCCTCCGCGGCCCGTTCTTCAACAGGTAAGATGTCGCGAACATTCGAGAACCCATCTCGATCAAGAAAACAAGGGAAAACCTTTCTTGTCTTGCTGTTCTCAGTGTCTGCTGACCCTTGACATCCGCGTTTCATTGATACCGAAACCGAAACGAAGGTACCATTCGTAGCTAGCGTACGTACACGACGTAAGCGACCTGCCGATTGATCACGGAGAAGTAACCACCTTTGTTGTATCCATCCCGCACGCCAAACGTACACATAGAAAAATAAATTGTTGCTACACTGGCACTCACTCTTGAGTTCTTGCTCGGAGTGAAGTTTCTTCTTCTGAGTGCGGCTGTCCTTTTTTGCCGAGAAGCTGCATGGGACGGAAACTTGTGGAAGCCATAGACGTCGCATCCGCACTCGCTGCTTAGGTGATTGTGTGACGGGCAGTGGGTGTCCAAAAGAACCCTGCGTTTCCTCTGGTTGTTCGTACAACCAACAACGGCACAGTGCCGTCCGTATGAATTGCTATAAATTACACGGCGGTAAACAAGACCGACGCCGGTAACGTGCTCGTACTGCTAGTACTGGGAAAGGTCGAGGTCTATCGCCCCCCCTCCCCACACACACACACGCACACGCTGCGAGCGTCTGGGTTCGAAACTATTAATTGCCAGTTCTAAAGGATGGTACTTACTTGAAGTGGGAGCTGGAATTCTTCGAGGCACCAGGAGACACTTACTATCGGGCAACGAAGCAGGGTGCATGTGGGGGCGGAGTCTAGGAACGCTACTGATTAATATTGTGACAGGCGATCAGTTATGATAACAGACGAAACTTCGACTCGTTTGTTCAGAAGTTCGCGGTGATATTTTATTAGCTCTCGTTACAGCACACCAAAGTGAAATTCCCATCACGCAGGCTCGTGCGTCGTAGTCAAATGAGCGCAGTCGACGACGAGGTGTAATGAGCTAGTAAGCTTCACAAGGAAAATGCGCGTGAGAAAGAGTTTTGAAGCAGTCCAAAACACCGATTTAGCAGACGCACGTACGTACGTTTACTCCGGACTCCATGAACCCGACGGCGCAAGATCAAAGCGATCAAAGAGCACCGCCGCCATCGCCACCCGGTTTTCTCTGCACTTTGCGCGACAACGCAGTGCAACGGAGGGCACTCGTCTCGGCGTTAACAATCCGCGAAATAGATTAATTTTCCACTCTTGAAGCCATTCCAAATGATAAATGAAAATACCTCGGCGTTGTAGAACATCTGACTACAGAACGGTGCCGAGCGCCTGTTCGGCATCGTGGTTGCTCGTGAAGGCCTGCTTATTTGTAGTCGAGACGATGATTCCACATCTTTCGTGCCACTCGTGGTGCTTGCAATAACTTCGAAGAACAGGGGAATCTTCTCACGAGGACGTTGAAGACACGCAACACCGGAGCCACCAAAGCAATCGTACAAACCGTCGCCATGTTTGCTTTTTCTTCGTCACCCGCGGCGCGGTCAACTCGTCGCGAGATGTTTTCTGGCTCGGCTAGATGGAAACCAACAGCAGCAAAGTGGCGTATGGACAAACGGCTCTCACATTACGGGCACTATACTCACATACCGCGGTAAACAGGACCGATGCCGGTGAAACGGCAGTCGGCACACCAGCGAAGAAGCCCGCGGCGGGAAGCAGCGGCGCAGGCCGACGCAGCCCCCCTCGCCGTGAGCGTTTGGGTTCGAGATTATTGTTCGCTTTTGCTCCTTGCGGTCGAGGTTAAAAAGAGCACTTCCGGACAAAGGTCTATAGCTACCGCGTTCCACTCTTAAAGGCGAAGCTTAAGCGCACTTTAAGTTTTTAGAGCGCTGCTCTTAAGCGCCGTTCACACTCTTGCGACCGAGCACGACCGAGAGAGACCAGAGACCCGTTTTTAGGACCGGATGCGCTACAGCGGAGCTGGTCCTAAGAGATTCCAAGAGGCTTAAAACCGGTCTGGTCTCTCTCGGTCGTACTCGGTCGCACTCGGTCGCAAGAGTGTGAACGGGCCTTTAGGCACCCGTTTCCGGCTTGAGCGGCGTCGGCGTCGCCGTCAGCGTAACCGCGCGGTGCATGCCGAGTAAATTTCCCCGCTAAATTTAGCGGAAAATTTCCCCCGCTAAATTTATCGGAAAATTTTCCCCGTTAGATTTAGCGGAAAATTTTCCCCGCTGAATCTAGCGGAAATTTTTCCCCGCTAAATCTAGCGGAAAATTTTCCCCGCTAACTTTAGCGGAAAATTTTCCCCGCTAAATTTGGCGGAAAATTTTCCCCGCTAAATTTACCGAACAATTTTCCCCGCTAGATTTAGCGGAAAAAATTCTCCGCTAAATCTAGCGGAAAACTTTTCCTGCTAAATCTAGCGGAAAAATTTCCCCGTTAAATTTAGCGGAAAAATTTTCCCACTAACTTTAGCGAAAAATTTTCCTCTAAATAGGGGCGAGCAGAAGAGGAGGAGGGGCATAGACCCCTCTTTGTACCTTCCCCTCCTCCCCCTCAAGAGCTGCGCTCCAATTCGGCGTTACAGGGAGTTGTAAACGGCTTTCATTTTTTTTATCGTGCCTGTTATTTTTAGAACTCTGGTACGAACGTGTACAGAATGTTTATCCTAAGAGCTGTTACAAAAAAAAATCCTTTCATATTTTGAAAAATTATGAACATAGTAAATAATATCAGGACCTTATTTCAGGTGTATGAACAAGGGTATTTGAGTTCTTCGAGTTCTTCTATGGAGTTTCAGTATTACTGCCATGCTCTCGCTAGCATTTATATGACGATTTTATTCTACACCAGACCATTCTTTTTGGAGTGGGCAATATTATCTTGTTAATAAGATTTTCACTATTAATAATATAACTATCATAGACTATCGTCTGTATAAATATACATTCTTTACCAGGGTCTTCGCTTCCCTGGTAAAGAATATACATTCTTCACCAACGCTTCTTTGGCGAACCCGCACATCGCGGTAGGACATGTACTGTAAAATTATTTTACGGTAAAAAAACAAAAAAACATATCAAGTTAGAGTAAAAAACTGAAAAAAGAAGAAACAAAATGGCAAAGGGGTTCAGCAAAGTGTTCCTAAGGTTATTTAGTGAAGCATATTAGCGACGGTTCTGAAAATGGGTTCGTAACAGGGCAAACGAAACACTTCGAAAACCTTATAAAATATTTTAATAAAAAAAGATACCACAGTCGAGCCAGTGAAATACTTTGCGGAAGTCAAGAAAGATACCAATTGTGAAATTGGTTTCTGACTTGCCAAGTATAGTTTGTTTTTAGTGCAATAGTGCTGACTCGGTTGGCGTGAAGTTTTGAGATCCACATCACAGTCTATTAAGCATTACGCTGACTAGAACAATCGGGACTTTTCAAGTGCATCACCTTCTTTAAAGAGGCACTCAAGTCGATTCGGAAATCGTCTATTGGTGATGATAACTAAATCTACGGGTTCTAAGCATCCTAAAAAGAAAAAAAAACTGAACTACACTTATGGGCGGTCAATTACCCTCTTAAAAAACTAAATTACAATACACTTTTTCTATCTGGGACCCCGGTCATTGTAAACTTATTAATGCTCTAGAATCAGTACAGAATTGCTCTGCTCATTTTATTCTTAACAACTATCATCGAACTGCCAGCGTAACCTCCATGAAAGTCACACTATCATTGCCGAACCTTGCTTTACGTCGAAAAATAAGCTCGACTGCGACTCTTTAAGAAGGTATACCATACTAGGAAAGGCTTAGCTCCTATGCAAAGGCAGCGACGCCACCGGTCTTCAAACAACACGGTGCCGTTTTGCACGGGAGACAAGAGATGGCGCAAGCGGTCGCGACGCCAGCTGCCGCCAACGAACGAACATACGACGCCGAGAGCCGGCGTCTTTAGCAGACAAGCAACTCCAGTTCCTTGTGGTTACTGCGCCTGTTTTTCTTTCTGCGACTGTCGCCGCCTACGGAACGCGGGCCGCATTCGAGTCGAAAAGATCGTCTGCTAAACACGCCGGCTCTCGGCGCCGTATGCTCGTTCGTTGGCGGCGTTCGTTGCGCCATCTCTTGTCTCCTGTGCGAAACGGCGCCGCGTTGTTTGAAGACCGTTGGCGTCGCTGCGTTTGCATAGGAGCTAAGCCTTTTAGAGCGCAGCTCTTAGGCGCCCGTTTCCGGCTTGAGCGGCGTCGCCGTCGGCGTCGGCGACGCCGTCGGCGTAACCGCGCGGTGCATGATGGGTAAATTTCCCCGCTAAATTTAGTGGGAAATTTTCCCCGCTAAATCTAGCGAAAAATTTTCCCCGCTAAATTTAGCGGGAAATTTTCCCGCTAAATCTAGCGGAAAATGTTCCCCGCTAAATCTAGCGGAAAATTTTCCCCGCTAAATCTAGCGGAAAATTTTCCCCGCTAAATCTAGCGGGAAATTTTCCCCGCTAAATTTAGCGGGAAATTTTCCCCGCTAAATCTAGCGGAATTTTCCCCGCTAAATATAGCGGGAAATTTTCCCCGCTAAATCTAGCGGAAAAATTTCTCCGCTAAATTTAGCGGAAAATTTTCCCCGCTAAATCTAGCGGAAAATTTCCCCCGCTAAATCTAGCGGGAAATTTTTCCCGCTAAATCTAGCGGAAACATTTCCCCGCTAAATTTAGCGGGGAAAATCCCCTCCTCGAGGTCACGTGACCCCCAGGCCACGTGACCCCCCCCCTCCCCGAGGTCACGTGACCCCCTCCCCCCCCCGTGCCTTCCCCTCCTCCTCAAGAGCTGCGCTCTAATTCGGCGTTACAGGCAGTTGTAAACGGCTTTCATTTTTTCTTTCTTTATTTTTTCCTCAGGTAAGTTCGCTCTTTGCAAATTTTACAAAAAAAATGCACCCTCTGGGGGCAACGCTGCACAAAATCGTTACGCGATAGGTTAAAAAACCGAATTTCGCGGTCGATTTAAAGAGCCTGGCGTCTCCTTGAATCGCCCGGTATACTGCTCCGACTGATTATCAAAGCATCTAACCCCATTCCCCTCTGTAATGACGGTTGCCCTGAGGGTGTTTTAAATAAATAAATAAATAAATATTCAACATCGTGACACGCCCCTCTTTCTGCGCATTGGAGAGGACACCAGGGGGCTCCGTCGGACGGCGTTTTCAAAGAATAATTGCTGTATTACACGTCCCCCACACTCAAAAATTTTACGTTTTTGTGCGAAAATATAATGCACAACGCGCCTCAAAAAAGCAATAATAGTAACCTTCGGAATCTTCACGCAAATACCTATTTCTAATGGTCAGATTTAATAGAGATGGGGGGAACGCGAGAATGGCCCCCCATGAGAAAACAGTGTGAGTGAATTTCTATTGCTGTGAGTTTACTAGGACGTCCTGGGATCTAGAACTCGTCATTTTTATCGACTAAAACCCAACAAACAATACGACATCAAAAATAAGCTTCCACAAAAGCACTTGAGTGACCCTTTAAAGGAGGTAGAACCTCTACTTTCGCTGATCGTTCATCCCCTCAACTCGGAGCCCGAACAAGCGGCCACGTTGCCTCGTGCCTATCCTATGCCGCCAACGTTAATCATACCCACGCGCTAGGGTTCGCAAAGCAGAAAACGAGTGCTGAGCTCCAGGCATTGTTAGAGTTCGGCTATTCTCTTCACCGCAGTGGTTGGACATGAGCGACTACCCGAGCGTCTGCAGAGGCATTGATCGTTACGAGCTGAAGTCGAGTGCTCACGCAGTTCTCTTGTCTAATCCATGAGACGCGCTCGACTGTCGTCACGTGGGTAGCTACGATCCCACGATTGCGTCATCAAGCCTTGCGAAGGCAAGACTGAAAGAAATAGTCTTATTTTATCCTCGCAATTTCAGCGCGACCAAGAAGCTTCGGATATACTGGAGGTCTGTGCGAGTACACTTGGGGCAAACTAGGACCAGTAAGCCTCTGCAAGGTCATGAACATTCCAACCCAATATAGGTTCATGACCCATTTAAGTATAAAAAATCCGTAAAGTGAAATGAGGGCGATGATTTTCTTTGCTATATCTATCAACCGACTTCACGATAGCGTTTTCTTTACTTTTTACATGCCTTTGAGAAACACGGCCAACGTAGCACAAGGTTGTAGTTATTTGTTAAACGAGGCAAAATAAAGTCCACTTTCACTTGTTTAATGTTTATGACATCTGCATTGCAACTGTAACTGTTGAGAAAGTTAGTTATCGCCGAAAAAACTTTCTATTGATCGTCTGGATAAAAATATACTTTTACAACCCCTTTGCCTATTTATAACTGCACCACTACATTAAGTACAGGCCCCAACAAATACAAGATACCAATTAAAAGCCTCTGATAGTGTAAAAGCTTGGCGCAAAGAAGAGCATCAAGTATTTTTTGTTTCGAGGCAAGCCAGAACGCTTCAAACGCTGAAAGCAAATGCGTTTATATTGATTGTTTACTTTTGCACGCTTCATATTTGCGTTCAGGCGTTTTCTCAGTGGCTTGAATGGTGCATGTTTGACCAAGTTTCGTGATTTTAATAATTATTTTCATAAGCCGGTTTTGGTATGTATTTATATTAAGTGGTCCTTTGAAACTCTACACTATAAAAAGAATCCGTTCTTAAAAGGTTCTTCGATACCTCAAGTACCATCGCCCCTGGCGCACTACATAGGCAACTGGGTGATGAAGAACTATCCTGCATCAAAAAGGAACTTAAAAGTACCCCTTTAAGGTTTTCTACAAAGAACCCTTTTAGGGAGTCCTTAATATAACGTTTTAGGGTGCAAAATATGGACAAGCCTGGGAAGCCCTAAAAGTTTTTTTACGACCGGATTTCTTTAGAGTGTCGGCTTGTGCGCTTCTTTGTTGCTTAAAAATGTTTAATGTAAATACAAATATAAAATTTTTAAAGGATACAATTTTAAAAAAATTCCGAGGACACCTAAGCACTTTTTATTAGTTGTAAATGCGAAAACATGAATGCCGTCCTGCCGCTTCCTTAGTTCGTCTGCGGTGTGCCGGCGTGGTCCGCCACGTTTCGCAACTGCCGAGGTTGCGGCCGCCGACGATAGAGATGCCTCAGGCGCCGCCATGTTCCTCGGCTCCGAGATGAGCAGAAGCGGCCCCCCCCCCCCCTTCCTTCCGGCAACGCCTGACACGAGAGTGGCGGTCAAGCGCGCGCTCTTGTGAAGCGCCCACCAATGGCTATTTAGGAGCCGTTTCGCTCAGCCAATGGAAAACTAGGCATTTCTTTCCCGTTCTTTCGCGGTTACAGACGCCGCCGGCTCCGCTCTATGGGATAGTTCATGCTTTTGCATTAAAGGGTGTGCATGTCTAATACACTGCAGTCTCTTCCCTTAATAGCTCTCCTAAGTGGTATTTTTTCGAGCTGTCTTTACAGATGTTTGGAATTGACCATGTTAAAACAGTGTAACATGTTTACCCGAAAACAAAAACGAAGGGATAAATGAAAATTAAAAAATGCAAAATTACGTAATGCTAATTTTGATAAACAAGCTACACGTGCGACCTCACTCAAGAAAATCGCATTGCGATTTTTATACGGCGAATTCACATGCGTGGTTCGTATATTGAGCAACAAAGTCCATGAATTTTCACATGTTGAGAATTTCGTTCGATTTGCTGTTTTCCTTTTCAGACATGTGTACCAGTCTTCACAAAAAGAAAAAAAAAATCGTTTTTGTTTCGCGCATTGTTTTTGTTTTTTTTCAGTTCTGGCTGCGTTTATGGGGTTATAAAGTATTTTCTGGCGGGAGTTTGCGTTCTCATAAACTAGAGAGAGGTACTCGCTTCCGCTAATAAAAAAAAAACAGCCTCCAAAAATATTCCCGCTCCTTTAATTTTCGTTTTGCGAGCGGAAGTCAATCCCTGTGATTCATGGAAAAGGAGCGCCGAAGTGGGATGCGCAGGTGGCGCGTGGACCTAAAACAGCAGTTGGAGCAGGTTGAGTGAACATGGTGTTTACGTGCTCACTAACTTATTCCCTCTTTCGGCCAAAAGCAATATGCTAAAATATACTAAATTAAAGTTAGTATTCTAAAAAATCATACTTCGAGCATGCTTGAGTGTTTTAGTTTCCTATATTAAAACCGGTTTTTCATGCGCGAAGCTTAGGTGTGAGGCTGGAACGACGCGCAGCGCGCCGTGAAAACATACACTGCAATAAAAGTGTATGAAACAATATATGTATCAAATTTTGAAAGAATGTATGTAAGGGTATTCACTAGACGCCGTATTGGAGGTCGTTGTCCGCAGCGCGGATGCCCAGAACATATTTCTTTTTATTCTCTGCCAACGGCTAATGCAGCTTGCAAGTTCGTCTGCTCTTTGCGAACCTCTTGCGTTTGTTTACCCGCCAAATGCGTCCACGAGCCTTTGCTTCCTCCACCTTCAACCAATCACGGCGCGCCGCATTCTCAAGTTGCTCTCTGATTGGCGCGCTCCTCCCCGGGATTCGATGGGCCAAAGGCGTATTTGGAACACTTGTTCGTCGTACAGTCAATTAATTGGGGAAATGCACGATTATCCGCGTTCAAGGTGCATTTCACCCAATTCTAAATTGTTGTCATTGACAAACGGTAAATGGAAGCTGGCAACAGGGGAATTGGTGGCCGAGTGTGTTCATTAACGCACCACAGCTTGGAGCACGTGGAGCGGAAGCTACAGCGATGCAGCACCCAGGGATCCTGGCTTCGATTCCCACCCCTGCCCGTTTCGATCTAGATGAGCATCGTAGCGGCGTAAGGTCGCGTATCTCTACTGCGTTGTGCACGTTAAAGACCCAAGGCTAGCGGTTGTACCGCACTGGCTAAATTTCTCATCTACAGCTGAGACACAAGACGCCACACTGAGGCTGACTAAACATACAAACACAGCGCAAGTCTTCTAAGCTAGCAACCTGCCTTGGAAGCTAAGTCCGACCGCAGTACGTTCCGGTGGAATCAGCCAATCAAGAAGACACAAAGGCGCTCATCGCCTTTGTGTCTTCGCTATCACTTACTAAACCAATCACGCACTGCGATTGCGCGACGATTTTTATGTCCGTGATTAACCGGTGATGGCCACAAAGAATGCAAGGACCGTGACTATGCACTTTTGGCGGTGCTTGATTGACTGTCTCGGATCGTTTCGTCGGCTTCGGTGGGGCCTAACACGAAACAGAGTAGAGTTATAAGCATGCGCGGCGATCAGCAGCCAACAGTACGGCCGTGGAATGTACGGCAATACGGAAAGTAATGAAGTTCTCCGTACTTTCCGCAATGCGGACTGCAGTCAGTCTCACCAGTTATCCCCACTTTGATCGCATTCATGTTGGCCGAAAAGCGATCTCTTTGCCCTTTAAACATTTCTTCCAGCTGATGAGTGAAGTTCCTTTTTACAAAAGTTAATTCACGACAAAAAAAAAAAAAGAACTGGCGTCCCTAGCGTTATTTTACGACGTGCTTTGCGGGAAAGTGAACATGTGTGCTAGCAACCGCACCGGAGCGGGTTGTTTTATTGGCTCTCGCGAATGATTACAGCGTGAGCGTTTACTTTTCACTAAGAGATTCATCCCCTGTGCCTTGTGCGTGATATTTCAACGCTCGGTTGGCTTTCAATGGAAGAAGGCCGCCTCAAAGCCGCGCGAGCAAACTGCGAAAATACCGGCGATCGGAATGCCAAGTTCGACGCCTGCTCGGCCCTCCTCGCGGTTGATCTCTGCTTGCTCTGTCTGTTTCCGACAAACTGAAAAAAACAAAAATTGCTTTGGGAATGTTTTTGTCCCAGAATCGACCTGTTTGGACACTTAGCCTCCGAAGCCACGACCGACTTGGTCGCGGTCAGTACGATAACAGGAAGCTGGGTCCTGTTCCGCGTAAGCTGCATGCGACACCACTGTTGTCGTGCTGCTTGAGTTTAATTTTGACAAGAAGTACAACGAAAAGATTAGGACAAATCAACCGTAAACTCGTTCAAATATAGTGAACGATACACGTCAACCTACATGTTACGAACAAGCGCAGACGCGGTCTCGTCATCCTTGCTGCTACGTCACGACGGGGAGCTGTCAGTTGGGGCAACTCCATCTTCTCGGGGCTAATATAGACAAAATTTGCAGGCTTTACGCACCGGAAGCGCTCCTGCTTGCGCAAATAGCAGGTGAGTTTCTTTTTCAGCTTTAACCTCAATATATTTTTTTTCCTAAAAACTGGCTGATGTTTGGAGCGCCGCACTGCGAACAGAGGCTCGCGTTGGAATCGGCAAATAAGTGACTAGTTCTTCTGTTTCATCTTTTAAGATCGGTGTAAGGAGACATCCGTGCGACATTTGTAAACAAAGAAGAGTAATGCTCCGCGGGACAGCAACTTTGGTCAGTAACACCTCAGCAAAAGTACAAGTGCGGCTCTAACGAGTGTGAGGTCGCAGGACGGGAAACAACTGCCGGTAAACTATCCGATAATCGCGAACTTCACGAAACACGAAGTGCTGGAGTTAAAAGACGGATTCCTAAAGAACCTGCACATTCAACGATACGGGCAGACCAACACCGCGACTCTGTTATGATCGTTCCCGCGGTCAATTTACTTACAGCGACGTATGCAAGAAGGACATTTTTGCACTTGAACGCATTCTCGTACAGTGAGGTTCGTCATGTACCGCGTTAGCCCGATTAAAAATAGTGATCGGCGAAGCAAGGGCGTTATAAAACTGGAGTACTAGTCTCAGTGCCTGTTGTCGAGGTTGCAAGCAAATGAGGACAGTGGGCTGGAACAGCTTTTGGCGTACGTCAATCTGCGTTCACTTGACTTGGCCGTTGCGGTGTTTGTGCTCGCTCCCCGTGCCAGCAAGATCGCAATTGTATAGTTATTCGTTGTGCCTGATGTGTGGCGACGAGAAGAAAAGAGTACTTACTGCATCGTGCGTAAGTGTGGAGCAATCCACGACCACGTGAACAATGACGGTGCGGAGACGATAGCAGGCGATTAGGCGACAGATGCACAAGTCGGCGAAACCGAAACCGAAGCTAGCCGTTTACAGCCTCCTGCTCTCAGACTGCATCTGAACCTCTAGGGACGCTACTATTTTGCATATTTGCCCATTGGCCGCCAGGGCATTGGGAGGTGTATGGCAGCTGCTGACAAGGAGCCGACCGACTCATCGCGTGTCCAGAGCAGAGCGAATGCATCGTCTAAGAATACGCGTTTGCGCATATTAGGCGATAAAGTATAGATTATAACTCGAACTTGATGGAATCTTAAATCGTTTGGTGTGATTATAATTTCCGTCATACGACTTTATGTTAAAAGTTGAAAAAAAAAGAGAGGAAGAATGCTGGCTGGATCAGGACGTACTGGAATCGCCTGAAAACTTTTTATTTTCTAGGCTCGGTGGCGCAAGCTACCACCCGTTAGTATCCATCCATCCACCCATCCATCCATCGTTTTCGATCGATCGGAACCAACGTTGCTAGAACAACTCAGATGGGAAAGCACCATAAAAACCTGTTTTGAAAAAGTGGCTCCGATCCGTACTCGAGAACCTAACTAGACGCAACATTGAGGCAATCTATACATGACGCGATCGCAACGCCGCCATTTTTCACGCAGCGGCCACTCCGGGAACTGCACGACTACACGTACCGGTCCAGTCGAGTCGCGCAAGGACCGGTGGCGCCATCTCGCTACGCAGTAGCTATTAAAATTTTATTAATAATAAAAATTATCATCATCATCTTTATTTTCATTTAAAGATAAGAAATGGTAGAGCAAAAGGGGAAAAAAAACTTCAACAAGAAGTTTGGCTGGCCCTCAGCCCCATTGGCAGCCATTGAACAAACAGTTTTCGCGCAATGAAAACAAAGAACAATAATGTACAGAAAATTATACATTAGCAAATGGAATAGCAGAAACTAGACACAGCAAGTTCAAATATGTAAAAAGATGCTGCGCTACTCTTTCGGAGATATTGTTTCTAGATTTCTATTTTATTCTCCAAAGTTCTTTAGAAGGTTAGGAATTATAAATACCGAAGCATCTGCTGCTCATAACTTAACCTACATGGGAACCTTCCAATTTTCAATAATGCGGATCAAGTAAACCGTATTACTTTTTTTCTAATGCAGCTATCTCATTTAAAAGTACACTTCCTTTTCTGTTTTCATTCTTAATGGTGATTAGAGGTCTGTAATCAGACAGCTTATACATTTTTTTTTACATTTGCAGATTACTAAACATGGTCTCAGTGTGGGAGTGACAAAGTGCATTAAAAATGGTTCTCGAATATTTTGTTTTTAATGAAGGAACTTTTTTTTAGGTTGGATACCGGGATCGTGCTTCAGACAAGGTTGCAATAACTCAGGAGCGAGTAAAACAAAGCATTATAAATAATTATTTTCAAGCGAGCTTGTAGAATTTGGTTGTGGCGCTAGGTTAAACCAACATACCGCCACAGCCAAATAAAGACAACTAACTTATTTGACTCGCCTCTAAAAGGCGGTGCTGCAATCCT